>OU343218.1:228390824-228616976 GCA_910596185.1 Chrysanthemum makinoi
AATCATCAACCACAACTAACCATATTTCTTCCCAAGTATATTTTGCACTCTCATGGGTCCCACGTAAGTCCATGTGAATTGTATGGAGAACACATGGCTGAGTTTGTAGGTTTAGGTTTATGGGCATACTTCTTGCTTTTTCCCAATTGGCATGCTGAACAAAGATGATTCTTTTCATACTTAAGTCTAGGTAGACCTACAACTAAGTCCTTTCTCGAGAGATCATTGATGGTGCCAAAGTTTAAGTGATTGAGACGACGATGCCATAACCATGACTTTGTTTTAGAAGCCCTTGACAACAAGCAAATTGGAGAAGACTTCATCATATCTTCGATAGAGATGGTGTATAGATTTGAACCACGTGAACCTCTTAAAAGTTCCTTACCATCAAGTTCTCTAACGAAACAAGTATGTTTTAGAAGGCTACTTCTAGATCGAATCGCATAATTGACCAACGAGCGAGGGTTATGACCAAGACCTTCCACATAATATACCCCGGAGATAACACTTTTTCCAACAACATAATCTCCATAACCCATAATACACGAAATGATCATTCGAATCTAAGCGTCCCGATGAATTTGCTCACGAAGTTCATGAGCATGACGGTCTCCAGTCATATGCTTGGAGCGGCCTGAGTCCGGTACCAGAAGCGATTTGAGCGATCTGCGTTGAACATAGACAAAACTGGATAACTGGATAATTGGGATCCCCATGCAAGAATGGGTTCCACTTGGTTAGTGCGTGATGGTGGAGCACCCACATCGAAATAGAAGCAATGGAATCATTGGGAATAGATGCAATGCTGGTGTCTGTATTTGACCTATTCAAAGTATGTACACTTCTTAAGAGAATAGTTCTACCAGTAGGCATCCATTCTCTAGTGGGCATAGTCTTAGCAGTTTGAGAACAAAACTGATTATTCTTATGGCCAAAAGGTATCCAATAATAACCTATCTTTATAAATGTTCTTCACGTGGGTTTCCACATTTTCTAACAATCTTTCGTCTTTGCCTTTTAGCCTTCTTAGCACGATTATTAGCATTAACAATTTTAATTGGGCATTTGTGACATAGACAAAGCATTCACACCACATTCATGATTAGCAATAAATTCAAGCGACATCATTACAAGGTTTGCAAATAGTATCGTCATTGAATTAATTACAGATGCCTATGGCTAATACTAGAATCAACACGATTAGTTTTATTCAACTCAAGCTTAAAGTTCCTAGATTGGTCTTCTACTCTCTTCAAATGCACATTCTTAGCTTGCAAGGTCCTATCATTCCTTGTATTGTCTTGAGACTTTGACACTTTCCTTTAATGTCACGATTACTCTGTAGAGGAATGGGAACATTAGTTGGTTGATCTAATTTTTGCATTCCTGAACTTGATGTGCAAGGATCGAACTACTAGAAGCACATTAGTGTTTACTTTCTTAAGACTGTGATTTGAGCTTTTTGCAGGCACACTAAAATTCACTTTCTTAGCACTAACATATCTAGAATCTGAACTACTTGAAGGCACTCTAAGGTTGACATTCATAACATTGGGCATAGAGCGGATTTCATGCTTGGCACTAGGCATAGAACAAGGCATCACAGCTTTGCCTTTTGCACCTAAGGATTTTGGACATGTTGCAATTACACATTCAAGCGACTCTTGAGATCGTTTGGCCTGGAGGCAAGCAAACCTAATTTCTCTATCAAGAGGTTTATTAATGAAATCCTCTTCAACAATCTCAGGCATTCTAGACTATCCTTAAGGTGAGCACAATAGTCATGAAGCATGAGTTCATTATTCCTAATATGAGGAGGAATATATTTAACCGTCACAGTGTATTTGCAGTCTAAGGGTGACTTTGAAACAACATTCTTATTAAAAACAAGTGGCGGTTTCCCATCTTCACGACTTCTCAGATTCTTAATTTCCTTTGTAAAGGCGTTATTTTTTTGTTGTTTTGGTCACGAGTGACTTTCATTGAATCATATAACTCTTTAAAGTGTGGTTTAACTTTTTCATTTTCTTCTAGAAAACTCTCGTTTTCCTTTTGTAAGGCATTAACTAAGTTTTGAAGATGAAAAGTTTGAAATCTTGAGAATCTAAAGGAGGAGGCATTTGGGATCAGTCACATTGTTCTTTTCACCCCAATTGAGATTTGGGCTTTCAACATTTTGATCGTGTTACAATGAGCTCGAATATGTTCATCACGTTTGCTAATTTCAAAAGCGCATCAAATTGAGGAAGGATGTCTTGATATTTGAGGTTTTAACATTTTCTTTTAGATGTTGATATTTTAGTTGTACAAAATGTTCAACTTCTAGTTTAGAAAGATGCTTTACCAAATTATCGTGATCATCATGATCAATTTTCTCATTAAGTTTCGAATTAATCTTTTCAAGCTCAATGACACGATCATGGGAGACTTTGAGCAACAGAGATAATTCATGAAATTGAGAAGCATTAATGGAGCAATTCGTAGCGATGTAAATACATCTTGAGCAATACATTAAGAAATAAGATTCTCATTCAAGGTATGCAAGTTCTTCCTCTCAATCTCATTATATTTTAATGCTCGCTCATAGTCACTAACCTCAACTATCATTGCATCAAATTCCTTTTCCATTCCTTTAATATCTGAACTTATCCCTTTTTAAGACTCTCAAAATGATCTTTTAGTAGTTTGAAGAAAGGCATGACCTCGGTTAGATAGCATTCTTTTGTTTGCTCAAAACCCCTTTCCCTTCAGTTATCGAGTGGGTGTGATCCTTTTCTTACAAGTTTTCTCAAACTCGACAAATAGTTGAAGAATAACATATTGGCTGATTAAGGTCTTGCTTTTAGTGGCAATAGTCCTAGGAACTAAATGCATTGGTGTATTGGGAGGATACACCGGTCATTGCGAACATTTTCCTAAAGGAAGGGTTTGTATCAACAAGATTTTTAGCTTTTAGCTTATCTAAATCCTTTTTCGAAAAACTTGTTAGGGTTAATTACGTTTGAGGCTTAAATTTGTTTAAGGAGATCCATTTTCCTTCTTGTAATCATGGGGTTTGATTGTGATGTTATTCTTTTTGCATTCAGGATCTTCTAGCTTCTTATTCATTTTCACCCTAGATGCATCATCTAATATTCTATCTTCCTCAGAGCACTCAAGCAGCTAGGTTTTGTCTAGGTTTAAGAATCTCATTGCCATCATAAATTACATTTTGAGCCTTAGCTAACTAACGTACTCAGGGTTGGATTTATCTATAATGGGAACACTATGCTTATCGCTTAAAACTCTATGCTTAGTGACCATGTGGCAGTCTGAATGGTATTCCTTGTGCATTACAACTTATTTTCAAGCTTGTTCTTCAAAGTTTTAGATTAGAAAAATCATTCAAAAGTTTTGATTCCTTGGCATGAAATTCTTGCTTAAGCACTTTAACATTTTCTTGAAGTTCTTGTTTTTGCTTAGCAGTTTTTGAAAGCTTTTCTCGTAAGGAATTTAACTCTTGTTTTAATACTTCTTCTCTAAAATTACTTTTTCTAATGATTATGCGCATTTGGTATCCATTTCACGCTCACGAGAGGTCAACTCAAATTTTGCACGTTGTTCATAAATAGCAACACGTTCTTTATAGGCATTAAGTTCAGAGATAACAGAATCATCAGGGACACATGCAGTGTATTCATCACAGACATAATCATCATTGACTGAGCAGATACATCACTTGATACAATCACACTTTCACTTTGTTTCACATATTGATCATATGGGACAATATTGATATTACCCATATTTTCAATATCTGACTCAAAAGTTTCAGTTGATTGTATTTCATTATGTATCTTTTGCACATCAACTTCATCGTATAGTTTTAGTACCTTAGAAATGATTTTGTCTTTGGATGGACCAGTTTGTGGTGAAGATGAGACCTTAGGAGAGACCATTGGAGAAATGCTAGCCATGAAAATTGTTTGTGCAATAGGTCCATCATCAACATCAGAGTCGTATGCATCACGGTCGGCTACTTGAAGGCATTATGATGATTGTGACCTATCTCTGAATAGGCTCCATCTACATCGCATCATACGTCTTTGCATTTCCCTTAGCAAGAAATAACAACTCTTCTTCATCCAAAGTTACACCATTATCCTAGGCTTGAACAAGCAACATCTTATCCCTGAAGTATTCAGCATTCTGAGGGCGTTTTGGCGATGTGCAGTTCCTTGCAATGTGTCCCACCACCACAGTTGTAACATTTGATGGCTTTGCTTGTCCTTGATTTCCATTCCTTCCTCGATTGATTTCCTCCATAACCTCCACCTGCTCCACCTCTTCTCGATCATCTGCCTTTCTTGGTGGGCGTACCATAACCTTCCATCTCGGCGGTGGCTTGATTGTGTGGATTGGATCTTTTTCACGAGGTTGTTGTTGGTGTGTGGGAGAGTATTCATGTTTTGTGATCATGAGAGCTATTGACTAATGAAGTTTCCTACTGCAGCATCAGCATCAGCTTGTTTAAACATAGGATCGGGAATGAGTTTGTGAGTTCCATCACCCATGGGTATAACTTGTGAAGCTTTAGTGGTAATCCCAACGTTTGAGTAGAAGCGGTTGAATCATTTGATGAGCTTGTCTCTACTGGATTTGTTTTGAATTGTTCAAGAATCCTCTTTTCAAACATGGCATGTCTCTCATTATGAAGAAGGAAGGCATAGAGTTGCTCATAGTTTGTATTCTTCAATCCTTTGGTTAGCTTCACAGAGTGACAAACTTGTGCCATTCGGGATTCATGTTGTTCACAAACTTTGAGTTTAACTGAATATTTGGCATAGTCATTCTAATGTTCCTCATGTCACTAACAAGCTTGTGAAATCTCACGTAATACTCATAGACACTCATCTGGTTTCATCTTGAAGTGCTCAAATTCATCATAGAGTTGTGATTCTCTGTCTTCCATGGTTAATTCGAACCGAAGAAGCATCTTGACATTATCCCATCTGCCTTTGCCAGTGTTGTGATTGATAAGCTTGTAGATATCTTTTGGAAGACCTTGCAATATGATGTTAGAAGCCCTGATATCCGCATCGAATCTCTTCTTCTCCTTATCATTGAGCTCATCATACATCTTTGGTCTGTCTATTCCATAGATCATTGTTCCATCTTCAGCTGTATCAATTATGTCTCTAGTAGTCTCAACTCTATACGGTCCTTCATCAATCGATTTGAGAATGTTGACCCCATTTTCCTTTCCAAGACGTACAATCTGATTCTTTGAGCCCAAGAGTCGTAGTCGATTCTGTCAAGCATAGGTGGGCGAGTATCGACCCTGTTGCTTGAACGTCCTCATTCTGGAAGAAACAAGAGTAGGAACGATGTTTGCCATGATTACAAGTTCTACGGGATTTTACAATTCTTTGATTAAACCGGGAAATTGATTCTTTCACGGGATTTTACTAAACCAAAAGAACAACCGTAAGAATGTATCACGAAGTCTAAAATTTGACAAGTAGTAAAACACACAACTCGCTTAGTTATCAACTCGCTAACACCCAACTTACTCAAGGAGACAACTCGCTTAAGGTATCAACTCGCTAAATAGCCAAGTCGCATTAGCATCAACTCGTAACACTGTCAACACGCTTAATGAATCAAGTCGCTAAATAGCGAACTCGCTTTAGTATCTACCGCAACTCAACTTCGCAGACACCAAGTTAAACTAAATAACTCGCTAGCTTTAAAACTCGCTTAATAGCTAAGTCGCTTTAGATCTCAAGTTAAACTAAGAAACAACTCGCTAGAACCCAAGTTGCATAAAATCAACTCGCTAAATAGCCAAGTCGCATGTACCAACTCGCAATCACAAAGCAACTCGCTTTGAAGAACAAACTATCCGAGACTCAACTCGCTTCGTGCAAACTTCAAAAATAACTACTTTATCAATCAAAAACAACCAAACCACAATGATTTAAGCCTTCCAATTCAAAACATAAACACATATGATGATCCTAAACACAAAAGTACAAGCAAAATTCAAACTTTAACACTAGAATTTGTCCAAATGAATCAAACTCTCCTAAACCCTTAATACCCCAAAACCTTATGAAATCCACCAAAACAAAAAGCATAAAAGATGAGTGATCAAACCATGGCTCTTGATACAAATTGTTAGATATAGGATTTCACAAACACATTAAACCATAATCATGTGGGGCGTTAACAATGTTTAGAGAGAGAAAGTTCTAGTGAGAGAAAGGAAGAGAGTTGGGAACTATGAAACAAAGAAAATGGTATTGACTCAACCCTCTACCTTGCAAGGTAGAGGGTATTTATAGTATCTTACAAAGCGCCACCTACTGGCGTGGATCAGGCATATAATGGGTAAAGACCCGTCCGTCCTCCACGGTGTTACTTAACTAAATACTACTTAACATAAAATAACTACGACTACGAGCTTTCTAACGATTACATATACTTGAGGTGACCGACTCTTTAATACCTGGAATTTCTAATTCGTAACAAGATCGTTTTGATTCAATTGTGCAGGTTGCTCTCTCATATGTGCTTGATGCAGGTTTTACTGACCAGGTCTTAATATTTATAGTGTCTCGCTATACCTATGGTCTACCCTAATGCACTAACTTGCAGAGTGTACGGTCGTATGTAGTGTAGTAAATGGTAAAGCAAGGTCGTCCCAAGAGCTATGTATTATGGATAATTACTAAGTCTAATTGTCACAGAATATTAATGGTTTGATAGGGTTTTAATTAATTAAACTACTATGCGAGAATATAAAAGCAATAAAATGGTAGAAAGGAAATCAATAGAGGAATAGTGGTGCTAACCTAGTCAATCCTCTTAACTAGTTATGTCTACGTCTACCTACTTCCAATTACCAGTGGGGTCAAATTGAGAGAGGACAACATTTGGTCAATTCGCCTAACCTATCAGCAAAGATGCCACCACGGGAGAAATGGCACCGTCATAAGTCCATTGTTCCGGTCCCTAAGCGAGTCATTAAGTACCGCTACATGCTAGATTCTAAATAGTGAGTGCCCGGCGTTAGGAACTTAGACACTACACCCCAATTCTTAAGTTCATCCAAACGATAGGTGATCAGTTGGTCAAATCGCACAAGTAGAAAGGGTTGTCAGTTGGTCATATCGTACCCTTCCCGTCTCAGTCCGCTCACCCAGGGTCAGTTGGCCATATCTCCTAGGCAATTGGCCTCTACCGCCATTCAAAACTACCGAACCAGGGGTGACTACCAAAGAACTATGCATGCATACACTTAGAAATAATTGTACGAAGTAAAGGTAAACGTAAACAAAACAATTAAGGAATCATAACTAGGCTAGCACCAAAGGGTGCTTAGCGGCTCATATTAATCATGCACATCAATTCAATATTCAAAGGTATGAAATATATGAATTGAAGTAAAAAGAAATAATAAAAGCTTATAAGTAATGATGTGAGAAGACTTCTCATTTGGAAACAACTCGTATGCTTCCTAGACCTCCCTAGAGCTTTTTCCCGTTCTGAGTATTGTGTGTGGAATGGAATGAATAGAAATGCTGGAATTCGTGGGATATTTATAGGCGGTATGGGTTACGTAACCAAAGATGAGTTTGCAGTAACCTCCGTAAATGCACTAGATCACGCTAGTTACGGCATAACCTAATAAGTTAGTTTGTAGTCTTCAATAAACCAGAGTTATCGTAAATGATGCAGTAGTTACGGCGTAAGTATCAGCTGCGTGGAACCTCTTTTGACCTAATGGAGTTACGTCATAATCTTTGGAAGGAGTTACGTCGTAACCTCTTGATGAGTTGGACTTCACGGTCACGCAATAATTCTGGCGTAATGTGAGAGACGAGTTACGCCGTAACCTATTCAAAATAAGCATCTTTGATAAATCCTTAGTAAAGTTTCCATTTCGCGTCTCATTAGCTCCAATGCTCGCAATTTACTGAAAGTGTAAAACAATGGAAAACAAGCGTAAATCCATATAAATGATATAAATAACGAGCATTAACGGAGGAAATTGACACTTAATCAGGGACTATTTGATGTTCTCAAATATCCCCCCCACTTGAACTCTACTTGCCCTCAAGTAGACCTTATTAGATAGATTCCTAAAAGATATCTCAAAACACGGAAAATATGAGTTTACAAAGCCGAACACCTGCGAAAGGGCAAACACTCAAATCTCTCAACTATTCTAAGTGTCAATTTCGGGGTGATCACTCAACGTACAGTCATAGCATGTATTCTATCATAATCTTGGGGGTTACACAAATCTCCACCACTAGAATTAAGGGCTAAACAATTCTCGAAGGCAATATGGGTAGACACGACAAAGGTTAAGGGTGACTTGTCATTACTAACATGTCACGGTGAAGTGGACAAAATCAATGATACATGACCAAATCCATGGTCAAGACACCAAAGATTGCTCGCTGCATCACCTAGACACGCTTCATGACTAAAGGGTAGGATAAGACATGGGATATATAATTGGCGTAAAATGAAAAACAAGCATGTAGTCTATATCTATAACTAAGTCATCACCACTTACCGTCCGCCCAAAGTTTAAGTTTAGAAGTTGATCTGCGCTGAACCGTCAAGTCTAAACAGACTTAAAACTGCTCAGACACAAATGCAATGAAGATCAGAGAATACAGTGAATTCCCGGGTCGTTATGTCCCAAGGAGACTCAATGGTGTGCAAACACTAGATCAGACGATAGAATGATCACTAAGGATAGTGATCGGAAAAGATTTGGATAGATAATTACACTACTGAAAAAGTTTATAAAATAAAGCGGCTTAAATGCAAATTAAAGGAAATTAAAAAGATAAAATCTATTAAATAAAGCGCTATCACTATATTTTAAAAGTGATGAACGTTTAAAACCTAAAACTTACGTTTAAATTAAAAACTACGTTAACGTACAAAATAAAACGTGATATTAAAGAGATAAAAGACCTACAAATATGAAAAATACATTTTTACAATCCTAATTATAAAAGAAAATTATTAGAAAAGGAAAATTATTTTTAAAACTATTTATGTAATTATTATTAATTAAAAACTAATTTAAACTATTTAATAATACTCTAAAATAAAAGAAAATATGAAATAAGACTAGAAAAATAAAATTAAGACTTAGAAAAATCTAAAATATGATCAAACTAATTTTTAAACAGAAAATATATTTTTTAGACTTTTTATATATTTATTACTAATTTAATACTATTTAAAACTAATTAAAATGCTAGAAAATACTATTTAAACCAAGAAAATTATGAAAAAAATACTTTTTATGACTTTTATATTTATCTTAATCTAGGAAAATTGAAAACATTATTTTTTTGGAACTTTTTCTCAATTAATTGCAATTAAAGCTATTTAAAAAGTGCTAAAAAGTGGTTTAAATTAAGAAAAATAGCAAACAAGCTTAGAAAAATCTGAAAATTTCAGGAAAACTCTAAAATAATATAAGGAAGCTAAGAAAAATAGAAAAACATGGGGTTGTGTGCAAGATATTGAAACTGATGAACAAAGTGCTTATAAATAAGCACTTTGAAGAAGCAAATGGAAACCAAGAAGCACCAAACCACAACAGGAACTCAAATATGCTAAAACTACTCTAATACAACTAGAAACAACAAGCCATGACCTCTGATTGCAAGCTCACACAGATTTGAGGATATGAGATTTTTAGCTAAAACAGCAGTCTGGTGGTCTACTTTGGGCTTAGAAATAAGCTAAGATAAAAGTCGAAAAGGAAACCATCAATTAGAACTTGGAGAGGACCTGGATAAGTACCTATGAACCAAAAATCAGACCTAATGGAACTATGAAGAGCTCTATGCAGAGGCTACAAAATGTGAACAAGCCTGCAATGCGGTAGCGATTATACTGCAGGCATTTAACTCTCATTCACAAGCTCTTTTGAGCTTATAGAAAAATTTGCAAAAATAAAATAAAATGGACATGAGAGACTAGACCAGGAGAGTTTAAAAACCACAAGATTTACTTGATTTGCCCAAGAAATGAATCCATGAAAAATACTCCTATGTTGGCCAAAACTTAGTTTTTAGCTTTTGACTTTTTAAGAAAAAGTGGAAAGTTGACTTATCTCATTTTTGATCATGATTTGAAGACTGGAAATGAAATATTATGATGAAATAAGGCTAATGCTAGCTTTGTTTAAGACTTCTAAACACAAAACCATGATCTGTAATCCTCAAATTCCAACATTGTCGCTAATGGTACTTAAAGTGTAATTTTGACTTTGAGCTTATTTGGGTGCAAGAACAAGATGGATAAGGACTCCATTGGACTTAGCAAACTTGAAACAACAAAAGACAACTACTGAATAGGCCTCTAAAAAGCGGTAGGTGCAAGCAATTCCAAACACTCTTGATTACAACTGTTATGAAGATTAAAAGAGTAAACCTCTTAACCAATAAATTTTAATGATTAATCTAAGTTCAACTGGCCTAAGTATAATTGTTTAGCAGGTATTAGCAGTTTATGACCACAGATCACAGGTTTAAGCAAAAGCTGCAAATAGACTTGAAATATTGAAAAAGAAACTAACTCACATGAACTCGGTGATATAGCGGGCTAAAATCAAACCCAATACTAACCTAATCTAACCTATTTCACCCATATCAACCTCTGCATCACCAAATACCATTTCCAAAACCATATGAAGCTCAGAGTTGACTTCTGTTGACCATGCTACAAAACTACTTAAAAACTTGATTGCAAGCTTTCCAAAGGCTACAATAGCTTAAAAGAGCTTATTTGACTCTAGCATAAGCTTATGAGAAGCTTGTTCATAAAATTTAAAACTGAAAAGTTCCACAGTAGACTATAAACTTGGAATTTCAATGAAGACTTTGATTGATACTTAACAACACTTCAAAATGAGAATATAACTTGAATGTGATACAAAGAAATGAAATTACAACATTTTTCTACTAAACTAAAACATTTAGGTAAAAAACGACATTAAAGGAAATAAATAAAACTAACTACTCTTTTCATTGCTTCTCTTAGCTTCACTTTTATACTCCAAGCTTCTTCCCACTTGTTTCTGATTGATTCCCACCATCTTTCTAAGCCATTGGATGCTTTGACTCAATTCTAGCCGTTTGATCAGTTTTTGGCGGGAAATGGTTTTAGCCAGGTGTAGGGGTTGAGTGAAATGGGAGAATGAGCATTTAATGGTTTTTGTAGTTTAGGTGAGGTGGAGGGGACAAAGGTGAGGAGGGGGGATGGATTTATCTGAGTTGCAGAGAAGCAGACAGTGGGTGAAGATGAAGAGGATGACTGTTTTGGCGGGTAGGGTATTTTGACTAGTTTGGGTTGACTGGTATTATTGGAAGGGGGTCACAAAACAGGGTCCAAATGCTTGGCGGTCATGGTTTGTGATAGGGTCCAAATGGTTTAAAGGCTTATAAATACATAGGGACCTTTGTGTAATTTTCTGAAATTGCAAGGACCTTTTCTGCCAATTCTGAAAAGAAGTTTCAAGGGACCAAAAGTGACACTCTCACAAAGTACAAGGACCAAACATGCCATTTTGCAATTTTCGAGGGCCATTTACGCCAAATTTCAAAGTTGAGGGACCAAAGTTGTAATTTTGCAAATTTTAAACTTTGAAGGGTTTGTTTTAACAAATTTTGAATCCCATGGACCTTAAATGACATTTTTCTTTATTTTGATATACCGGGGAATACTTTTTGACAACTTTTGAAACTTGGGGACTAAAACGCCATTTTGCAAATTTGATACATTTTTCATCTGATTTTGATATTTTAGCATTTAAAACACATAAAACACTGATTTGTGATATTTTCATCATTTTGAAGCATTTTTGAGTGTTTTCAGATGATTTTGCAGTTTAGATTATACAAAAATGATGAGTATTTAGACACTCATCAATCCCCACACTAAGATATTGCTAGTCCACAGCAATGATTTAAACTTTAATGGATTTTAAAGACTCTTTACCAAAAGCCATTACTTCTGGAGTAGCCAAATGTTTTGATTCAAGTAAGAACCTTGGTACACTGATAACCAAATGATTTTGAGCAAATCATAGTACATCGGGATTTGATTTTGTCTTTACGAAGCCGTACCATACGGACTAGCCAACTCTTAGATAAATTATCGAAATTATCTTTGGTGAGTGATTACCAATTATGGATTTTCCTTGCCTTTACCACAAGCCATAACCTTGCGGGCTAAACAACTCTTCACTTTTTAGGATATGGTGAGTTGAGAACCATACAATTTTGGGCAAATTGCAAGCCATATAAACGGTTTTGAGAAATCTTTACCAAGAGCCTTTACTCTGGATTAGCCAATCCTTTTGTTTATTAGACAAGTGATAACCAATTGGTAAGTGCAAACTTACTCCAAAAAAAATTTGGCCAAAAGGGGGTTGGTATAATTATATGATAAAATTCATGAGAATTCCCCCCCACACTTAGAAATGAATATTTCCCTCAATATTCAATGTAAAGCGGTTATGCCGAACAAAAACGTAAAGGGAAATACTACGGCCATTATTTAGAAAGAAGATTTTTTTTTTTTTTATATAACATGTGGGGCATCACCCCCACACTTAGGTGGTAGAAGGGGGTAAGAAGACAGAATTATGGGTGAAAACCCATAGTGCGTCTACTTGTTTTTGGTTTCGAGTCGCTAGCTTGACTCGACCCGAATTCGGTTCATGGGAAGCAAGGTGGAAAACAATCTCCATCGGACTTTCATTCAAGATGTTTGTATAAACATTTGAAGCACGCGAAAGTTCCACACCGATGAGATATAGAGAGAACCGGCTCAAAAATGATAATTGAAAATGCCGGGATCAAAGATAGTGTCCTCACTCAGGAAGAAGTGAGAAGAGAGGAAGTCAACGAGTAGGTGAAGAAAAGAAGGAAGATCATGATAACAATCATAACTAGATCTTCTTCCTCGGAATTAAGTGCAGTTGCACTTATTTGGATTTTATTGGTTGAGCTCTTTGGGTTGGAAGGCATCTCGGTTGGGAGGGTGGGAAGATTTGTCATAACTATGCAAATTGAGATTCTCTCCCCCCGATCATTATTTTTGCCATCCAAGCAATCATACTCCAGCGGAGATATGATATGAGAGAGTTCACCGGAGAACTCCTCGTGAAGAGAATCATTCACATGATGTGAATTTGTGAACTCTTGTTCCATTGTGGGCTCATTACTATCCTCGTCTGAGTATCAAAAAGTGGATTCTCGAAATTGAAGTGAATTGAGTAAATTCAAATAGAGGATAGGTGAAAGTAGCTTTGAATGTTTCGGGAACAAAGTGATCAACATTCTCTATTGGACTGTGGGGATAAGAAGTGAGTGAACGATCATTATCAATGAGACTTTCAGTCTCTCCCAGATCGACTTCGAAATCAAAGAGTGGATTGATGTGAGTGAGTTCACCGGAGAACTCCTCAAGAAGATTGACATCCGATTGTGGAAGTGATGCCTCAACGTACTCGATGTCTCCATATGAAGCACAATCTTCGCTAAGATTGGAGAAAGTTTCAAAATGATCTTGAGAACACTCAAGAGGGGAAGAAGAATCACACATATGATCAGAAATTCCCTGTGACTCTCTTGGGATTGAGACAAGGTTCTCAACACTAGACGATTCCATTTCAGGAATAGTGCTAAGAAGCTCATCCCCCATGTTTAGAGAGTGAGTGGGAGCTTGGTGTGATAACACAGAGCTGAGGAGTTTAGAAGGACTAACATACATATGTTTTATACTTAACATTTGTTCTTCCGCTAGTAATTCCATCATAGTCTTTTCTCCCTGATTGTTCATGGAAGGAGTCTCAACTGATGAACTTGATGAACCGTTATAAAATTGCAAGATATCAAGGATATCTTCATCATCATCGTCATCAGGAATGAAAAGGAATCGAGAGCTAGATTTGGCTGATTTTTCTTTTGCAATAGATTCCCTATGATTTTTCAAAGGCAATCGAGAATCTAATTTAGCACCCATTTTCTTGACTAACAACACTTCCATGGATTTCTCATTTGGATTATCTTGGGAGTGTTTAGATTCCTTCAAATCTTTCACTAAATCTAAAAGATCAAGGAGAAGATTTTGAGGAAGTGGGTCATTTGATACTTGTAGAGGTTGGTCATTATCTGAAGAGTCGTAATTGTTACAAGAAAATGGGTTCCCTGTTTGACAATCCGAGCTAGAGTGAGGACCTCCACAATACTCACAGCAGTAAAACTGATGTGGCTGTGAGTGGTATGTGTTGTAGTCATAATTGTTATCGGAACCCTCATAGACAAGCGTGTTTCCTAATTGACAATCAGAACTGGAATGTGAACCACCACAATACTCACAACAGTAAAACTGCGAGTCTCCACGGTGATGATGGAATAAATCCGTTGTGTTATGGTAGGAATAGGGATCTTGGTTATAGACAGACCCGTTTCTTGATTCCACCACTACTAACTGGGGCAATTGCCACCATTATAAGGACCACCACCATTGATGACAACCAGAGGGTGAGGATAAGTCATAGAAAGAATCAAAGGTTAACAGAGGGTAAGAAATGAAGAATCAAAAAGGTGAGAGGGTAAAGAGGAATATTTTTGGTATTTTTGAAAAACATTTTGATAAAAACAAAGAACTTTTTACAAAAACTTTTTACAAAAGATGGAATATGTGCAAGAATGGGTCTGAAAAAGGCTTAAACACACGCTAAAGCCTCCCGTGGCCAAAATTTTGATCTATGAACCGTCAAGTCTAAACAGACTTAAAACTGCTCAGACACAAATGCAATGAAGATCAGTGAATACAGTGAATTCTCGGGTCGTTATGTCCCACGGAGACTCAATGGTGTGCAAACACTAGATCAGACGATAGAATGATCACTAAGGATAGTGATCGGAAAAGATTTGGATAGATAATTACACTACTGAAAAAGTTTATAAAATAAAGCGGCTTAAATGCAAATTAAAGGAAATTAAAAAGATAAAATCTATTAAATAAACGCTATCACTATATTTAAAGTGATGAACGTTTAAAACCTAAAACTTACGTTTAAATTAAAAACTACGTAAACGTACAAAATAAAACGTGATATTAAAGAGATAAAAGACCTACAAATATGAAAAATACATTTTTACAATCCTAATTATAAAAGAAAATTATTAGAAAAGGAAAATTATTTTTAAAACTATTTATGTAATTATTATTAATTAAAAACTAATTTAAACTATTTAATAATACTCTAAAATAAAAGAAAATATGAAATAAGACTAGAAAAATAAAATTAAGACTTAGAAAAATCTAAAATATGATCAAACTAATTTTTAAACAGAAAATATATTTTTTAGACTTTTTATATATTTATTACTAATTTAATACTATTTAAAACTAATTAAAATGCTAGAAAATACTATTTAAACCAAGAAAATTATGAAAAAATACTTTTTATGACTTTTATATTTATCTTAATCTAGGAAAATTGAAAACATTATTTTTTGGAACTTTTTCTCAATTAATTGCAATTAAAGCTATTTAAAAAGTGCTAAAAAGTGGTTTAAATTAAGAAAAATAGCAAACAAGCTTAGAAAAATCTGAAAATTTCAGGAAAACTCTAAAATAATATAAGGAAGCTAAGAAAAATGGAAAAACATGGGGTTGTGTGCAAGATATTGAAACTGATGAACAAAGTGCTTATAAATAAGCACTTTGAAGAAGCAAATGGAAACCAAGAAGCACCAAACCACAACAGGAACTCAAATATGCTAAAACTACTCTAATACAACTAGAAACAACAAGCCATGACCTCTGATTGCAAGCTCACACAGATTTGAGGATATGAGATTTTTAGCTAAAACAGCAGTCTGGTGGTCTACTTTGGGCTTAGAAATAAGCTAAAAGATAAGCTGAAAAGGGAAACCATCAATTAGAACTTGGAGAGGACCTGGCTAAGTACCTATGAACCAAAAATCAGACCTAATGGAACTATGAAGAGCTCTATGCAGAGGCTACAAAATGTGAACAAGCCTGTCAGGCTGCAATGCACACGGGCATTTGAATCCATTCACAAGCTCTTTTGAGCTTATAGAAAAAATTGCAAAAATAAACTAAAATGGACATGAGAATAGACTCGGAGAGGTTTAAAAAACCACGAGATTTACTTGATTTGCCCAAGAAATGAATCCATGAAAAATACTCCTATGTTGGCCAAAACTTAGTTTTTAGCTTTTGACGTTTAAGAAAAGTGGAAAGTTGACTTATCTGGATTTTTGATCATGATTTGAAGACTGGAAATGAAATATTATGATGAAATAAGGCTAATGCTAGCTTTGTTTAAGACTTCTAAACACAAAACCATGATCAGTAATCCTCAAATTCAAGTGGGTCGCTAATGGTACTTAAAGTGTAATTTTGACTTTGAGCTTATTTGGGTGCAAGAACAAGATGGATAAGGACTCCATTGGACTTAGCAAACTTGAAACAACAAAAGACAACTACTTAATAGGCCTCTAAAAAGCGTTAGGTGCAGAATTCCAAACACTCTTGATTACAACTGTTATGAAGATTAAAAGAGTAAACCTCTTAACCAATAAATTTTAATGATTAATCTAAGTTTAACCGGCCTAAGTATAATTGTTTAAACAGGTATTAGTTTATGACCACAGATCAAAGTTTAAGCAAAGCGCAAATAGACTTGAAATATTGAAAAAGAGAAACTAACTCACATGAACTCCGGTGATATAGCAGGCTAAAATCAAACCCAATACTAACCTAATCTAACCTATTTCACCCATATCAACCTCTGCATCACCAAATACCATTTCCAAAACCATATGAAGTCGAGTTGACTTCATGACCATACAAACTACTTAAAAACTTGATTGCAAGCTTTCCAAAGGCTACAAGCTTAAAGAGCTTATTTGACTCAAGATGCTTATGAGGCTTGTTCATAAAATTTAAAACTGAAAAGTTCCACAGTAGACTATAAACTTGGAATTTCAATGAAGACTTTGATTGATACTTAACAACACTTCAAAATGAGAATATAACTTGAATGTGATACAAAGAAATGAAATTACAACATTTTTCTACTAAACTAAAACATTTAGGTAAAAAACGACATTAAAGGAAATAAATAAAACTAACTACTCCCTTCATTGCTTCTCTTAGCTTCACTTTTATACTCCAAGCTTCTTCCCACTTGTTTCTGATTGATTCCCACCATCTTTCTAAGCCATTGGATGCTTTGACTCAATTCTACTTGTTTTTTTGGCGGGGAAATGGTTTTAGCAGTGTAGGGGTTGAGTGAAATGGGAGAATGAGCATTTAATGGTTTTTGTAGTTTAGGTGAGGTGGAGGGGACAAGGGTGAGGAGGGGGGGATGGATTTATCCTGGAGAAAGCAGGAGCAGACAAAGCAAGATGAAGAGGATGACTGTTTTTGGCTGGTGGTATTTTGACTAGTTTGGGTTGACTGGTATTATTGGAAGGGGGTCACAAAACAGGGGGTCCAAATTCTTGGCAGGGTCACAATGGTTTGTGATAGGGTCCAAATGGTTTAAAGGCTTATAAATACATAGGGACCTTTGTGTAATTTTCTGAAATTGCAAGGACCTTTTCTGCCAATTCTGAAAAGAAGTTTCAAGGGACCAAAAGTGACACTCTCACAAAGTACAAGGACCAAACATGCCATTTTGCAATTTTCCCGGGGCCATTTCTGCCAAATTTCAAAGTTGAGGGACCAAAGTTGTAATTTTGCAAATTTTAAACTTTGAAGGGTTTGTTTTAACAACTTTTGAATCCCATGGACCTTAAATGACATTTTTCTTTATTTTGATATACCAGGGACTGTTTTTGACAACTTTTGAAACTTGGGGGACTAAAACTGCCATTTTTGCAAATTTGATACGTTTCATCGATTTTGATAATTTTGCATTTAAAACACATAAAACACTGATTTGTGATATATTCATCATTTTGAAGCATTTTTGAGTGTTTTCAGATGATTTTGCAGTTTAGATTATACAAAAATGATGAGTATTTAGACACTCATCAGAAGTCTAGAGACCGGATCATGAAATGCAAGGTAGATGTGTCATTAGAGGACGTCGTGATGGGCACACTACCTTTTCTTCTTCAGTTGGTATTACTCCAACCCCAATCTTCAAATGTGACCGAGGTGGCCTCCTCGATACTAAACAATAAAGCTCATACTATAGTGCTTATAACATTGCACTTTACAAAATCATAACTGAATCAACTATTTTTTTTAAGGAATCATATCTGATAACATAACATCCCCCACTTGAGATGAACAATGGGAATTCGGGGGGGCTTCAATGATCTTCATAATTGTTGTCGATGAAAGCGTGATTTCCAAACCTTTCCACTCGAACCTTGAACTTAGGCAAATGATGACTTCTCAATTACAAATAAAGACTACATGGTAGGCTAAGGTGTAAGGGTGTAACGAAACAATATATTGGGTTAACAAAATGAAAGGAATGGCTCAAAAGGGTGTATCTAGGGGTATCTTGCACTAAAGGGGAGTGCAACAAAAGGTTTCACATGGGGGTCGAAAAGTCGAGGTGACTAATCGATAGACTCACAATGGTAGGCTGTTTGGGTGATAATCCTATAATACTGCCTTCTAAACTGAAAAGTCCAAATACATCGAGCTAACTCAACATACCTCATCTATGGTCTCCAAATGATGCAAAGGCCAATTTCTAAAGTTTACAAGCTACCGGCATACTCATAATTTGGTGGATTTGGGGTAAAATATAGGAAACGGATCAGGCTAATCTCACCATGTAATATCAAGGGTTGTATGTGCTCGGCTAAGGTCTAATCTAGTTAGGTTCGAAAAACATGTCAAAATTTTAAAATGGCATAATTTTTAAAATAAACTAGAAAAGCGAGGGCAAAATAAAGTTCACGAGATAATTCTACTCCCGTCCCCCCACTTGAATTGTACAAAGTCCCTTTGTACTAGGCATTAAAATAAAGGTGAAGAGAAAGGTAGAATTAGAGCGAGAACTTCCCTGAATTTTGCTCCAAAAAAGAAGAAGGCCTACGAGAAAGGACGCCTTCGTTAAAGCGGCATGAGCAAACTTCAATCCCTGAAATCACAATACCGACAAGCATAATTCTAAAAAGAAAAAATAAAAATGAAAAATAAACCTAACTCACTTTCATAGGAATCACGGTTGCATTTAGCGAATGCAACAAGCCTTTAAACCACTTGTGTCCCAAGTGGACGAAGAATCTCGTGAGGGTTTACAGGGAACACACCCACAAAGTTCATTTAAAACTAATACAAGGTTACCGTGTTTTAAAATGAAAGAATTAAAGCAGAGGAGAGTTACGTCGTAACTCCAATAAGAGTGTTACGCCGTAACTTGCAAAACCTGGTATGAGCTGAGAAACGAATGGTTACGGCGTAACCACTGAGATGGTATTACGCCGTAGTTGGTAATGCGTCAAGAATTTCGCCGCTAAAATGTTGGTTACGGCGTAATCACCAAGATGAGTTACGCCAGAACTCCTCTATTCAGACGCTGAATCGCAGCAGAATTACTTCATTGTCTCCTGCAAAAACGGTTAGAAAACACAAAACCCAACAAAAAGGAAATAAAAACAAAAGAAAGAGATAATTCGGTTGTCTCTCGAAGAGCACTTTTCTTTATTTCTGAGTCTTAAGTTAGACTTGAGCGCTGGCACTAAGGTGTTTGTCTCGTCACTCGTGGATGGGCGATCTCCATGTTGAATCCAGCTGATCAAATTCTCATCCCGTTTGTATCCATCTCCAAGTTCTAAACACCCTAAGTAAAAAATTTGATCTTTTGGTAGGGGTGATCAAAACCTTTGGCCTTATCTTCTTCACTAATACCAAGTAGCGGTCTAGCATAACTCAAGCGTCTTTTAGTCCAATTTTTAAAGTTTTTGATAGTCCTTGGCATTTTGAAAATAGTTTTATCATCGCCAATCTTTAGCCAAACCAGTCCTTCATTCATGTTTTTATCAAGCCCAGATATTTCTTTAAAGGGTTTTCCGAAAATCACCCTAGTCAGCCCGTCTGCTACGAATTCGCTAACATCTTCCAAAACCACAAAGTCGACTAGAAACGAGTGAGTTCCTACAAAAACTCGTATGTTTGTTGCTATCCCGAGGAAGTTGTTTCCTTTGTAATCAAGCTCCTTTTCCATAACCTGGTTGTAGCATTCCTTAGAGATAATATTGACTAGGGAATATGTGTCGATAAATGGGTGAAAGTCAATGAATCCAATCTTGCATGAGATCTTCAAATAATAGGGATTCCTATGATGGATTCGTGCCCCCATCTCATAAAACTGCGGTTGGTTTGATTGCAAGAATGTTTTTTCAGAGTTGTCTTGCCAATGGGTCATCTCGACATCACTAGAAAGGTCTTCACGCTTAACCCCAACGTTATCTTCTTCCTCAAAATTCACGAAAACATCAAAATCTTTCCCCGAAGTCAATTTTCCGGATCCTGGGTCGCTAAGAAACTTTTCAAGGGCTTCTCCAAAATCCCCCACTTGGTCAATACACACACCTTCTCCCGGTGGACAAATGTTCATTAGGTCCGAATGTGGCTGACTCTCCATTAGCCTCCAGAGTCAATTTCCGGCAAAGACATCTACTTTAGTATGAGCAGAAAGCAAGCATGGGTCTCCCTAAAATGACAGGTATCCTGTTGTCTTCCGGGATATCAAGAATCACAAAATCAACTGGAAAAAGGAATCTCTTTGTCTTCACTAATACATTTTCAATAATTCCTAATGGCGATTGCATGGATCGACCGGCCATTTCAATTTTCATCTTGGCCGGTTTTAAGTTGCCAATTCCCATATGCAAAAAACATCGAACGAGGCATTATACTAATACTAGCTCCAAGATCACTAGAAGCTACACAAGTTCGTGCTCGATATAGCAAGGAGAGTAAAACAACCTGGATCTTTTCCTTTTGTGGTAACTCTTCCTCAAAACCGAAAGCATCGTTCGGAGGCGAATAGTCTTATCATTACTTAATTCCCACGTAGTATTATTAGCATCATTGGGAAGGTTCACCGCAGAGTTTGGTCCGTATTTCTTCTCCATGCTGACCGTCGCTTAACCTTTTCTCAAAAGGTCAGGGTTCTTCGAGGATAGTTTCTACAGTGTGGACAACTTCCTCCTCCCGAGCCGCTAGGTAATCGAGATGGCTTTGAACATGAACCGTCACTTTCCTCTAATCTTTTTATCCTATCGCAGAATTTTAATAGAAGAGACGTATTATCCACGAATGCTCTCATCTTTTCAATCCTATCGTCGTGCTCTCTTTGATTCCTTGATGTGGTCGAATCTTTTCTCAATATTGCTTCGATCGGTTTCAAATGCACTATTAACTTTTTTTTCAATCCTACATGCTTCAGCTTCTCTTTCCAATCGCTTTTTGAAAATTTCCCCGTAATTGTATTCTTGTTTTGTTATAGTCTTCATTACTTTATGATCGAAGTTATATCTCAGTCCATATCCAGTATCCATGTGCCACTTGTAGCAATGTTCAAATCTGAATACATTCCAAGGCCCGATCGAGTCATGTTAGGAATGGGTCTTGGTGAATCAAGGAGTTCTCGTGTTTGCTCATTAATCCCCCGATAGAAAATGTACACGATCTGATGTTTGTTTAAATCATGAGTAGGGAAACGATAGAGAAGCTCATTGAATCTTTCCCACGCTTGGTACAACGTTTCTTCACCAATCTATACGAATTGATAGATTCTCCCAAGAAGCCTAGCCATTTTAGAAGGAGGGCAAAATTGCTGGACGAACTCCTTTCTTTGTTTTCCCCATGCTTCTTTACTTTCACTAGGAAGTTTGTTATACCATCTCTTAGTTGTTCCAGTGAGAGTCATAGGAAAAATCCTTGAAGCATGAGTAACTAGGAGTACCCTGACGTTGAAAGGGAGGATGAGAAGAACTGTCCACGTGATCCCTGAGCGTCCTCATCTTTGTCTCCAGAGAACTCAAGCTTATGTAACTCCCGAATAATATGATCAGGATGGAGCATTTTGGGTAGGAGAATCCTTAGTGAAGCTTCATTAGGCATCGTTAGTCGGTCCAAATACTGCTCCATGGTAAGGTCATTGATATTATTTTCATTGATGACTTCGTTCCTGTGTCCGACCGTCTCCATTCAAAATGAGAAGATGTTGTGAATAGGAACCGGAGAATAGATCCTCTTCAAATTTCCCGGTCAATAAATGGGGTAGCGAAAAGGCCTGAGCTGCGAGTCTTGTATCGACATTATCGAAAGAAAATTAAAAACAGACTTAATATGAAATCCTAATATAGCTCCCGGCATGTGCCAAAAACTTGATGCGTGTTTCACGACTGTGTCTTAATATTTATAGTGTCTCGCTATACCTATGGTCTACCTAATGCACTAACGGGCAGTGTACCCGGTCGTGTGTAGTGTAGTAAATGGTAAAGCCGAGGTCGCCCCAAGAGCTATGTGTGTCGGATAATTACTAAGTCTAATTGTCACAGAATAATAATGGTTTGATATGGTTTTAATTAATTAAACTACTAATGCGTAATATAAAAGCAATTAAATGGTAGAAGAGAAATCAATAGAGGAATAGTGGTGCTAACCTAGTTAATCCTCCTAACTAGTTATTTCACGTCTACCTACCTCCAATTACTTCAGGGTCAAATTCGAGGACAAAGATTTGGTCAATTCGCCTAACCTATCAAAAAGATGCCACCACGGAGAAATCAGGCGCACCGTCATAAGTCCTGTTGTTCCTGGTCCCTAAGCCGAGTCATTAAGTACCGCTACATGCTAGATTCTAAATAGTGAGTGCCCGGTTAGGAACTAGACACTACACCCCCCAATTCTTAAGTTCATCCAAACGATAGGTGATCACAAATCGCACAAGTAGAAAGGGTCTTCAGGTTGGTCATATCTTACCCTTCCCGTCTCGATCCCGCCACCTAGGGTCTGTTGGTCATATCTCCTAGGCAATTGGCCTCTACCGCCATTCAAAACTACCGAACCAGGGTGACTACCAAAGAACTATGCATGCATACACTTAGAAATAATTGTACGGAAGTAAAGTAAACGTAAACAAAATAATTAAGGAATCATAACTAGGCTAGCACCAAAGGGTTGTCAGCTCATATTAATCATGCAAACCAATTCAATATTCAAAGGTACGAAATATATGAATTGAAAGTAAAAGAAATAATAAATGTTAAAGCTTATCGTAATGGTGTGACTTCTCCCTTGGAAACAGCTCCGTATGCTTCCCTAGACCTCCTATGAGCTTTTTCCCACGTTCTCTAGTATTGTGTGTGGAATGGAATGAATAGAAATGCGGAATTCTGGGGTATTTATAGGGTCAGTATGGGTTACTACAGTAACAAAAGATGAAGTTACCAGTAACCTCCAGAATGCACTAGATTTTAGTTACTACGTAACCTAATATGGTTACGCCGTAGTCTTCAATAAACCAAGTTATGTCGTAAATGATGCAAGAGTTACAACGTAAGTATCAGCGGTGGAACCTCTTTTGACCTAATGAGTTACTTCAATCTTTGGAAGGAGTTAAGCCGTAACCTCTTAATGAGTTGGACTTCAGGGTCATGCAATAGTTACGGTAATGAGAGACGAAGTTACGCCGTAACCTCTTCAAAATAAGCAAACTGTGATAAATCCTAAGTAAAGTTTCCATTTCCGTGTCTCATTAGCTCCAATGCTCATAATTTACCTGAAAATGTAAAACAATGGAAAACAAGCGTAAATCCATATAAATGATATAAATAACGAGCATTAACGGGGGAAATTGACACTTAATATTCAGGACTATTTGATGTTATCAGTGCTAAACGCTTTCGAATCTCGATGCACATATTGAGGAGGAGCATTTCATAAGAAAATAAACTATCGAGGTGCAAATGCTTTTATATTTTAACATAAAGTACCTTGATTGAGTTTTAAATGGTTTCTTAATGGATTTTGTGATCGTGGATGTACTTCAAATGAACTCTTTCCTCTATGTGATAAAATGATTTCAAATATCCTACGCACATATTGAGGAGGAGAATTTACCAAAGAAAATCAAATGGCTTTTTCTATGAAAATTGTGATTAAAGAAAATATTTCAAAGAACTCTTGCCTCCATGTGCTAAACAATTTCAAAATCATATGTACATGTTGAGGGGGAGCTTTTCTTAATGATAAAAAACAATTAAGGTACAAAATACTTTGATATTTTGTCACCAGTACCTTGATTGGTTTTTTCCAAATGATTTTTCAATTGGTTTCAAGGAAGAAAGAACTGTAGCAAAAGACCGACCCTTTTACTTTATGTATTGGAGTTATAAGGATGGTAAGGTTAGGTATTAGTTCCCACGATCCACCAGAACCGGAGGGATCTACCGTGGACAATCCACTAGATTGTATAGAGTCCTTAGGTATGATGAAAAAAGGAGAAAAGTGAGATATGGGAAGAGTGCGGACTGAGATAGAGCTAGTACTGGAATAAACCCAACAAGGTTCTAGTAATGAAGTCTCGGTAAGCACGGAAGGGGTTGAAGAATGGAAAAGAAATGAATGGGAAAAAGGGTGAAAAAAAATAGCCCTCTAATAATTCAACCTTAGGGCAGAAACCGGGTTCAATACATATGCTACTGGTTGTTATCATGGTAACGCCAGTATTGAAGACAAGACGTCATGGACCCAGTGACGCACTGCACTAAACTTCCTAAACTACTCAAGTTCCTCTTAAAAGGGCTTGTTTCATTCTCACGGAGAACTGACATAATCTATCGACTTTCTCTTAGAGATTGTTGATATTGAAGAAGGAGACCCTCTCCCTAGTCTCCGGCATAGGAACCAAATGTGCACAATTGAGTCTAGAGCCAAGAGATCATCCACAATATCTCATTAGGACACAAATTAATGAAGACTTACAGGTTTCACACAATGTGTAAAGTAAGAATATATTAAGAGTCCTACGCATTATCCTTGTGGTATTGCCGAACATCCGAGTGATATGTAAAATATTCACGATGAAGATGGAAATCCTTCTAGAGCCAACATCATACAAGATCTTGGTGGGTGACATGTGAGATCTTTTCTAAAGATCAAACTTGACAACCGGATAGAACGATGGGGCGATTCACTCTTGAATCAACCTTGGTCCAAGAATGAATGACATACTTTGGAAAACCACTCGATGTGCAAATCTTATTTTCTTTAGCACATCGAATGTGTACTCATGTTTTCAAACAAAAAGTATATCCGATTGTAAAAATACTTTGGAAAAACCGTTCGATGTGCAAATCTCTTCGCTTCTCTAGCACATCGGATGTACTTTCAAATACAAAAACTATTTTGATTGAAAATTGATCTTTCTCATAAAACCTTCGTCATATTGCAAAACTCTTTCTTCAAGCCATACGCGACTGTTTTCAAATCAATTTTCATCAATCGTGAATCTCAACTCGCTGTTCACTCCTTGTTGTCTTTGAGACGTTCCTTGAGAACAACTAGAACAAATTGCGAAACCCTCGCTGGAGATTCTTCGAATTATAATTGATCACGAGGCATTTGTAATGATCAATCGGGAACCGCTGGTCGTGTACCTCAATTCAACGAAAGTGGTCAAATACACTTTCGTTTGTTTTATTGCTAATCGTTGTTCGCGTACATTTGACTGTGGTACCGATGTAATTGAGAAGTCAATCAACGCCGCATGCTCACAAAGATCCACACTTTATTGAAGAAATCATGATCACGCATAGCTACATAACCCGGCTATGATATTTTTATACTATGCTTCGCTTACGCCGCAAATATCATGAACCGTTAAGCTTCCGCTACTCGATGGAAAGATGTCATGATCTCGAAGTGTGAGCATGCCGGTCCAAAAGTCACAACATCACATGAAGGCAACACTACAAAGGTGATCTAGAGATTTCGGGCTGATGATCTCAAGAAAGCTCAAGATCATCAAGATGGATGGCCAAAGACCTCCACTGAAAGTACAAAATAATCGGACTATGAAGAGTCACTGCAAAGCACAAAGATGGTTGAAGAATTCAAGTCTACGAGCTCAAGACTGAAGATAAAATAGAATGCTTGGATTCAAATGTAAAACATAGTGATTCTCCTTGGGGAGATTGTTAGAATGGAAATTCCATTGTGAAGAGTCGGCCACCCCAAATATTATCTAGCATAAGTTAGCTCGTAGACTTGTAGTTATTTACGTTATTATGTAATTAATTAGTTAATCAAGAGCATAGAATTTGTTTAGAGTCAAATGGAGAGACGGGTCTTTACCCAATCGATACCGATCCACATGTCGCCGAGGTCGTGTATCTTGTAACTATAAATACCCCTTCCATCCTTGGCTAGGAATCTAACATTTCATTTTTATTGAACCAACTCTCTACCAAGAACACCATCTCTCTAATTTCTCTCTCTAAAATGTTTAACATGTATTTTCATCATCCAAGACCACCCGAATCATCAACACAATAAATATTAAGATCCTACAATTTTTGAAAATCGGTCGAAAAATTGGCCTTGGATAAAAATCGACACTATGTAGTTAAAAAATCGGCCGAATCGGTCAAAATCGGCCGAATCGGTAAAAAATCGGCTTAATCGGGCAAATCGGTCATTTTAAAAATAATAATAATTTAGGCATTATACTTAATTTGGGGATTGTATATTTCACTTATAACGACAAATTCAAGATCATAATGTGAATTTGAGCCTTTATTGGGTTTGGAACATAAGTAGGCTTGGAATCAATTATGATTTTAGTTTGGTCGTAAATACCAAAAACTGCAGGAAATGCCAATCCGATTAATCACCGATTAATCCCGACTTGACCGATTACTCGCTGCAGGATGGTCGAACGCCCGACTACCGATTCACAATTTTTGCAACATTGGTATAAAGATTCACCTTTTGCGAAAAAAAAAAGTCTTAAATATTTCCTCAAGCTATTTAACTCCAAAGCAAAGCAAATATATTGAGAAAAAGACATTTAACTACTCCATTTGAATATATAAAATTCAATAAAAGATAGAACAATTCAACGGTCTACTATGCATAACCCACATGGTTAATATTATTTTGATTGGTATATTAAATTTAAACCTAACAAAGTTGACTTACGGTCGAAATTCCAACCAAATGAATGAAAAGAATCGAAAACAACGATTTTGATGTCCTTAAAAATAAACTGACTATGTATATTCATTATGTTTTTTGGTATATATACATGCATTTTGTTTTTGTTTTCTTCCTTTTGAAACTATATTCAGAAAAAGATTATAAGAAGCAAAGGCGAGACTAAGGCTGGCCACAATGGCCTCGGTCATCATCGGTTGAGGAACTAGGTTGAGGCCGGTTGCCTCATTGTGGGGTGGCCGGTCGAGCAAGGTTGAGGGGAGAGAAATCCAAAACTCGGTTACCTCCTCAACAGAGTGTTTAAGCCACAAAATCTAAACGAATTTACCACTTTTACAACATTATAAATACCAACCTCAAACACATTTTTAAACACACAATTTCAAACACAATTCAACTTCAAAATTCACACTTCTCTTTACGCAAGATTATTATGGCTTGCCGTCTCCCGCATTCTGCTAAAGATATGCAAACGCATCGCCTTCAATCAATGCTATAACGACGATGGGCTCGAAAAGACGCTTATGCTACACGTCATCCAATTGTTTGAGCGGGGAGGACGGAGAAGCCAGATGAGAGACAACTACAAGAAGTTGCAACCACATCGCAGACTTAAATCGAAAATGTGTGATCGAGAAATTTCAAAAAGGAAGCCCAAGAGATGACGAAATTATTGACAAGTTGTGGCTGTGTGTTCAAAGGGAATTTAACAACATCAACACCAAAGTCAATTGAGCTATCGGGTGAACAAAGATGATGATGCGTGAGTCTCCTGCCAGGAATCTCCTAGACGGAAGCTTTGTCTCGCCGAGGATTATATACCTCCCTAGTATGATCCTCGATGGTGAAGAGATTGTGACAGATTTAAGATTTGGATTTATATTATGTATTTCAGATCGTTTAATTTTTACTATATTGTAATGTTTTTATTTATTTTTAATGAATTTTAATTTTGTTTTTAAAAATATTTAATTAAAAAAAAAAAAAAAAAAAAAAAATCTCGTGTCACCACTTTACAACTGGGACGCTCTGGAAGTGCTGTGACATTGCATCTAACTAATACCACCTGTTCACCTTGCCATATTCAAAGTCTAAACACAATTGTCAAGAAAATATTTGCGATTTTAACAAAACTTACATTACAGCAATGGATGTGGTCACTTTTTAATATTTTTTTTATGTTATTAAAATGTACTGCCATTTTAGTGAATACTTGTATGTAGTATTGAATCCGATTTTTACGTTTTTTGGTAAAACCAGTGCCATGTAAGATTGAGAACCTTAGGTTGTGTTTAGTTGGTGAAAAATATCTCATTTTTATAGAAAATCTTCGTATCACTATAAATGGAACTAGAAATGTAATTATTACTGGAATTTTCACTATAATTTACAATGTAACTATCAATACATATTTGAGAATGAAGATACCTGTCAATGCAACTATTAATGTGATTATTTTAAGTATAGTGAATATCATCCATGTAATGATCAGATTCTTACTCTGCGGCCAAGGTTTAGAGAATCAGAGAAAATAAATGAAGAGAATAGAATCCTGGAATAGAAATCAAGAGAGATTTTGTCAATTCTAATGTTCGTAACAACGAATTGACCAGAAATGAAAAAAACAAAATTTAAATAACATTTTGTCATATAAGGCTCACATATATTTGTTTGTTGATTTTTTTTTTTTAAATATTTTTTATTTTTTCTAAATAATTTTAAAAATATTAAAAAAATATTTAAAAAATATATCTTTTAAAATTTATTTTTAAAATTATGTACTTTCTTTAAAAAATTATTTTAAAAATATTTTTTCAAATATATTTAAAAAAAACTTGTTTTTTTAAAAAAATGTTTTAAAAAAATGTATTTAAAAAAACTTATTATTTTTTAAAAAAATATTTAAAAAAATTATTTTAAATGTATTTAAAAAAACTTGTTTTAAACTATTTTTATGTAATATTTAAAAAAAACTTATTTTTTTAAAATGTATTTTTTAATTTTAAAAAAAACTTTTTTCAAAATAATAATAATCCATTTCTCCAATTTCTCCACCAAAATAGGGAAATGATAATGTAATTACACTACCCAAGCTTCCATTTTCTACCAAATTCTCCGCTTTCAATTTCTTCTACTAAACAAGAGAAATGGAACCATTTCCAATTCTCTTGCCCCAATTCTCGCTACCAAACACACCCTTAGATCCATTATTGAGATAACTAGAATTTCAATAAAAGGAATTTTCTAGTTCACTACAAAAAGGATGAGCATTGTCAATCTCAAAAATATGACTTTCAATAACAAAATATATAGAATAAGTGTCCCTATTACTATCTTTAACTAAAAAATATCATCAAATGAAAAAACTGAAAACTCGTTTAGTAAAAAAAATTTCTAACAGTTTTCAAAAAAAGTGAAATTATCACTTTCTAAATTTTAACTTTGAAAAATAAAAACCCAATCTATCTTTCTCATTTTTTTTCCCTCTGATTTATCATTCAAGTATTTCATTCTAACCATCATTGAATATATTCTTATCTAAACATCTTTTTAAAAAGTAAAAAATATAACTTTATCTAAATGAGTTTTCAAAATTCTAAAATCTTCTCTAAAGAAGAAAAGCCATTTTCCAAAAGAATCTAAAAACGAAAAAACAAGAAATTTTTTCCACAACTAAACGTAACGTTTGTTTCATTTTTGCAAATTAGCCCGATTTGTATTGCTTTTGGGATATTTTGTAATTAACCAACAAATACATTGATGTTAAAAAAAAAAAAAAAAAAAAAACTGTATTAACTTTACAATTAACTTTTTAAGAATTAAAAGAAAAAAAAAAGGCTTGAATCAGTTATACATTTTAACTTTAGAAGGTTTAAATAAAACATTGATAAACTTTGAGAGCTAAAGATAATCTTAAAAAAACAAAGACAGAAATAAAAAGACACATAAACACACGGACACACAAAGAATAAAAGTCGTTTGACGAACCAAAGTTTTTGTTTTACTTATAATTGTACACTAACGACATATTTATTGTGTGATGTTATATAAAAAATATGCAAGGATTGTAAAAAGTGGAAAATAAAGATATGCCAACATATTTATTAATTAAATTAAAATAAGTCCAATATCCAAATTTTCATTTTTAAAGTCAATGAACTAATAAGTTTAACAAAAAAAGTTTGGCAGTGAAACGCTTGAATCTTATGAATGGGTGGGGTTTGAATTCTCGAGTTACATTCTTCCTCGACGATCATCATGTGTAATTTCTAATACGCACGGTTGTCAGGATCCCGATAATGAGGGATTCCACATTTTACGAGCAAAGTTAAAACGATCCGATCCTACATAGGATTTTGCGATTAAGATCTTATAATTCCGATCTTGACTATACGATCTACGATCTAACCGATCCACTTACTTTCTCTCGGATTACAAACTAAAAATCTACAAATTTATGGGTTGTTTGTTTGTAGAATTCAAAAAAAACAATGTTGATTTTTTAAACATTTTATAATCACAATTTAGACAATATTTATACAAACATTCATAGTATTTTGTGGTTATAATGTATTAGAATTTGTAGATTTGTATAAAATTACAAAAACTATTAAGAAATAACATTAGAGTAGGATCTTAAGATCTCGATCCGATCTTACGATCACGATCTTGCAAAGACAAAAACGATCCTGGGTAAGGTCCCGATCTTGACAACCTTGCTCTTTCTCCAAGCTCTTTAAAGTTGGGAGAAAAAAAAGTGAAGGAATGTTAACTTGAAATTATAGGTTTGCTAACTTTATTGTATTTGAATGTATTCGTTAGCAATAGAAATTTAAAGTTTGCATTATCATTTTTGCTAGGTGATGATATTTGATATTAAACATGATGTTGTATATGGTTTAATGATTGATTGATATATAGTAGTATATCAACTTGCAATAAAGGAAATAAGAAAGGATACAAAAGGGTTAGTGAGAAATGTAACAAGCAATTCGCCGGTCAGTGCTAACGTTGAATGAATGGAATTTGTTTAAGGAATGAATTGAAGGAATGAAATGTTGAAACAAATCCTAGGATTTAAAATCACCTGAATTGAAATAAAAAATACTACGCGCATGTGTATTTAAAGAATGAAATGAGAAAAAAACAATTATATTAAAATATTTAAAATTTTAGTTTAAGATTAATAAACTAAATATTATTTAATAAATAAATTACTTATCAAATTATAATAATAAAATTTTAAATAATATTATATAAACTAATATATTAAATAAATAATTTTTTTATATAAAAGACAATTGTATTTTTTAAAGTATAAATTAAAAAAGTAAGATATAATAAAAATTATATTTAATTTAAAAAAAAAATAATTTTTAAATATAATAATAATAAATTTTTTTAGATAAATAATAATTTATATTCAATTTTAAATAAATAATAATTTTTAAATCTTAATAACATGGTTGTTTATAAAAAATAATAATAATAACAATAATAATTAAATGATCGATAATAATAATAATAATAATAATAATAATAATAATAATAATAATAATAATAAAATAAATAAAAAAAATAAAAAAGAAAATTAAAAAAAAATTATAATAAATAATAAATAATAAAAATAAAATAAATAAAATAAATAAATAAAATAAATAATAATAATAATAATAATAATAATAATAAGAGAATACACCGCTCGGGTCTGGTTTGCGTTGACCGAGGTTTAGTCCTTTTCAACTAAAAAATTAAATCAGACGCCCCTGCTGAAACGTTATGCCCACTAGTCCTTTGACCAAAACCGTTAAGTTTGATCCGAAAAACCCATCATGTGATTGCAGCATGAGGGTAAATTAGTCTTTTCTTTCTTTATCATCTTCACCACTACCTCTTTTTCATCTTCTTCATTAACACCTATTCACTCTCTCTCTCTTAAAATTTACTTCTCTCTCTCTTCTTAATATCCCGGTCACGGAATTTTCTCCTCGTCACCATCTCATGACGACTATGCACGCGCCACCACCAAATCTCACTTTCTTATTTACTTTTTCTATTTTCTTCGCTTTTCCCTTTCTGTTTTATCCAAAACCAAAACCAAAGTTCCATGTTCCCTTCTCTCCAATCTTCACCATGATCCATCATTTCAAGCTCGCCTTACGCTACTCTAGGAAAAGTCACAAGCACATATTGGTAAAGGAAGGGACTAAAGCCGAGAACGGATCCTCTACCACTCGAGCCCAAGAAAATGTAGAGTCAAGCTTCCTTGTGATCCTCTATTTATTGTCATGAGTTTTCACGCTTCAAACATATCTTCACACCAATTAGATAAAAAAGAAAATTAGGCTCATATAATTTTAGGGTTTTAAATCTCGATAGGGCTTTCAGAATTAAAGGCGAGTGAGGAAATTTCATCATCAATTGGACGATATTCAAGAATGATCAAGCTCAATTGATTATTTCCTTCCCCTCTCACCGACGTTCATATAGTAAGGATAATTATATTTTTTTTCTTGGTTTGAAACAATATTGTTGTAAAATTTTCGCCAATGATATACACATGTATATAAGAGATTAGTATTTAAGTCAAGGTGTTTTGTTATGTTGTCATGGTGAAACTATAAAACTTGTAAATGGATTAACTGCTTTTCTCTTTAATTTGTTGTTGTACTGTGTGGCAAAATAAAAACATAAAATTTAAAATTAGTTGATCATGAATTTGAAATGTTATTTTAGATAGCTTAGTTTTTCTGAGGTTGGTCTTGGTAAATAAAGAAGGACCCACGAGGGTCAATGTTTAGTGTCCGAATGAAAACCGTGAGAGAGGTCACTTATCCACCAACTTCGGTTAAGTCTTTTGCTCGAGTCTGGTCCGAGGTAGCAAGCAGCACCAAGTAGTGTTTAGGTTGCCTTGTAGGTTTTGATAGGTGAAAATGAGAAGAATTTTAAGAGAAGTAATGTGTTAATGGGTGAAGATGAAAAAGAGGTAGTGGTGAAGATGATAGAAGAAAAAGATTAATTTACCCTCATGTACAAGTCACACATGGGTTTTAACCACAAACTTAATCGTTTGGTCAAAAGGACTAATGCACATAACGTTTCAGTACTTAAGGACGACGGCAATTTTGTGTCAAGTGACTAAACCCTGCCAATAACGCAAAACCACAAACTAACGGTGTAATTTAATTCTAATAATAATAATAATAATAATAATAGCAATGACAACGATAAAATATAATACGAATCGGATTAACAAAACAACTTTCATATAAATGCAATTAATGTGAATTCATATATATTGATTTCAGTTTAATTTCATTCCATTCCGCTTTGAACCAAACACAGTAGGAATTGGAATTGATTCTAAATCTAAAATTTTCAACCAAACACGTTATGAAACTAATTGGATTCCAATTCCAAGGGTAATCCTTAAAGAATGATAACCAAACGCCTAAAGTATCACCGATGGTAATCATCATGACACGTGATTACTTTTACACCGCCCGAACCTTTATTTTTTGCACTTGTTTGATGATGGATGCACTTATTTTTTTATTTGTTTCATTATACCTATTTCGTCTAGGTTTACTCCGTGTGATATATGATGATCTAACCCTGACACGAAGATAACGGGATTTGGTGACCATTAATTAATACAGTATGTTGGAGTAATTAATTAACCTGATATAAGGATCCGGCCAATTGTTGTTTGTTCATGTGTCGGGCTAAGGTTAGGTGGCGATGCCGACTCTCCTTTGATTATCAATCAAGTGGCCCCCTTACACATGTTGAAAAAGAAAAATACATGTTTGATATTTGAATTCTGTATTTATTATTATTCCATCAAATTCACACGGACACATATGTAATTGCATTCAGCTTTATAATAATTTGTATATGGAAATCAAAATGAGTAATTAAGAATCAAAGTTAAAACCAAAATCCAGAAAATGGATGGATCTATTTGGTAAACTCCATAACCCAAGTATTGAGAGCGCAACAAGCTTTGCGGAAGCCAGTGAATCCGACGCCCTTTGCCAACGCCTCAAATTCCTTCTCGGTCCTCTCTTTGCCTCCCGGGTTGTGAGCCAACATGATCACGTCTATGTGTACCACGTTTTGGGTCGCTAGGCTCGTGTCAGGTGTCTCTGGAAGAATGCATTCCGCGACTATCACTTTCCCATTGTCGGGGAGTGCTTTGTAACAGTTCTTTAAAAATTTCAAGCAATGCGCGTCACTCCAGTCATGACAGATCCACTGTAAATACATCAACTAGTTTAATTTTTTACTTATATCTCAAAACATGCAAATGGTTGTTTTAGAATGTAAAAGAAAAAATAATACCTTCATGAAAATGGCATCTCCTTTTGGGACGCTTTCAAACATGTCTCCACCAACATGCTCAATACCTACATTTTCAATTCGTTTAATTAGTTAATGTTGTTCAACCAACAATAATACTGAAAAATATTGATATGTACATACCAGGATACGTAGTGGCATCTTGGATGACGTGAGGCAGATCAAAATTGATACCCTTGATGGAAGGGTGTTTGGAAACAATCATATTGAGGCTGGCACCGGTGCCACCACCAACGTCGACGAGGGTAGAGAGGTTGTCGAAACCATCATAGATGTCCAAGATCTTCTTCATGGTCATGGTGGAGTGATTGAACATACCACTGTTGAATACTTTGTTGAATCTGTCATCTGTTCCATGATACTCAAAAGCAGTCATTCCGTACGCCTTGTTGAATGGGATCCCTCCATCCAACACTGCATCTTTCAAATGGTACCTAATCATTCATGCATTACTATAAGCTAATGAATTAGGTTAACCAATATATAAATCAAATTTGCTAATTAAGTTGATGTTTCTCTAGCAACTATTTGGATTTATCACTTCCATATGCCATTCATCCATGATCCATGTATGATGAGGATGAATAACATGCAGAATTAAGATTTAATATTTTCTTTTCAACTACTACCTCCGTCCCAAAAAAAAAAATGTAGATCTTACTATTTATATTTGTCCCCAAAAAAAAAGTCTACATTTTTTATTTTTGGAAAATAATTAATAATGATTTTCCTACTTTACCCTTATAATCAAAACATTCATTAATTAATCAATTCTAATTTCTATATTATCTCTAATTTCTATATTACGGGTAAAAATAAATTTTTATCAATCAAAACTATCATTAATTACACACATCATAATTTGTCCAATTATTTTTTTGTGTACACTCTTTTTTGAAATGAAGACAATATGCCCATAACATATAGAGCTTCTTTGTTTAACTTTTTTTTTTTTTTAATTGGTCACTTGGAATATGGTGAAGAACAAGTGGGTACATAGATATGTTTTTTTTCATTTATTTATTTGCCATGTTTTCCTGATGCCACGCCTTTTTTTTTTTTTTTTTTTTTCTCTTAAAAAAGGTATGTGGTGATTGATGTTACTGAAAAATTTAATTTTGGAATCCCCTTAGCTAGTGATCTGCTTTCGTTTTTATCATTCATAATTTTTCTCTCGATCAACAATATATATCTCATTAGTTAAAGTATGTTAAGGCACTACTAATAGATAAGATTTTTCATTTACCAGTTTCAAACCTCTTACAAGTGTATAGAAAATCTGTCACACATAAATAAATGGTTTTTTAACTTGGCACGTTTCCGTTGAAAAAACAATCATCGAAAATATTCTTATAAGTTACGAAATAGATAATGGGACAAAAATAATGCGTAATATAATATGAATATGTTAGTTGGCTATGTGATCATTAATCAAGTCGTGCAAAGCAATTAATTATACTACTAGCTAGCTAGGGATCAAGGTAGAAAGTTACCAGCTCTCCATGAGGATCTTATCCTGGTTCATGAGCAAGAGAGGTGCATTTGAGACACCATCTTCATTCTTAACAAGGTACTTACACACTGGTGCCAACCCATAGAGACGCTCACTTTGATCATTAAGTTTGCAAGTGAGCACCGAGTAGCTTGCCAAGAGACGGCATATCCTGTCGAGCATAACAGGTGCCTCTGGGTTCTCCACTTTGGGAAGTTGAGATGCCAGCTCGGTAGGGGATACATATGCACCTGGACCCGCTTTCGCAATTATCTCTAGCAAATCAAGCTCAATGGCAGATTTCAAGACCATGGGCAGCACTGATGCACTCGCCAATTGCATGGCAAATAAGAAAGCTTCCTCATCCTTCTTGGCATCCAAAGCTGATGAACCCATTCTTATTACTATTTATGAACGATGAAAAGAAAAAGAAAAGAATTGAATGGATGCAAATGATATGATCCTCTATGATTATGGCTTGTCTATATATACACGATTATTCTTTCACCAACCATTATGCTACACCTCACCATGGGCCCCACCCATGGTGGAAACACTTTTATTTTCTTCTATGGCCCTAGACAAATTAACTTGTAGACTATTTGACTATACAACATGTTAACCCATTGTGGAAAAACACTTTACTTTTCATTACGACTTGTATTACAAGTACTATTTTTTTCTATGGCCCTAGACAAATTAACTTGTAGACTATTTGACTATACCACATTTACCTACTTAATGTGTACTGTTTATATACGGTAACAAATCCCTTAAACTTTACTAAATCAATTAATTAGCATTTATACCAGCGTTGCGAAAATCGTGAATTGATAGTCGGGTGGCCGACCCCCTTTTAACTTGTAATTAGTGTAGACGGGATTAATTAATCAGTGATCAATCGGATTGGCGATTCTATAAGTTTTGGTTTTTCTGCGACTTTCTTTTAAAAAAAACATCTTGCAATAGATATAAACAACGAATATAAATGATTAAAACTTGTTCAGGATGAGTTTTGGGTTTTCCGACGAGAATTGCAAGTTTTCTGCAAGTTTGACAACCATTGATAGTCATTGACCACCGTTGACCGATTTGTTTGACCCAGTTATATAAATCGGCAAAGTTAATGGCCCAACAACGCTTAAAAGATAACTAATCAGCCTTATAAGTCTTGTTTTGCAACACTAATTTATACTTCTTTAGTTTTATAAAAACCCTTTTTATTAAATCAATAAATTAGCTTTTATACTCTTTAACTTTTATATTTTAAAGCATCTTTAGGTTTATAAATCTAACAAATAAACCTCTAAACCTATTAAAAATCATGTTTCTACTCTTTCGGGTTTAGTGATATAACAAACTAACCCCTAAACATGTTAAACTTTATAAGTATACCACTTTTACATTATATACTTATTATTGTTCAAACTTTATTTCGTAGCTGTAAAATGAACGTTATTGCACCGCTGCAATACGCAGGCAAAAAAATCTCGTTGATCCTATAACCATGAAATGAAATCTCATATGTGGCATCTTCGACTATTTTCATCCACTTTTCGAGCAACTCAATTATGCTCTTAACCTTCCGCATCTTTGTAGTCATCAACGGTGACTCCTTATTATTCTTTAAGCAACGACTTGTACTTATTTTCATCATCACTCTTTAGTTCATTTAACAACTCCATCTCCATCTCATTTTCCACCATCTCGAAGCATTGTATAGAGATGCGATTCCATATCAATGAACATTTTAAGCACTGTTTACGTAAGGTATGTATTCGGTGAGGGTAGTCAATCATTCGGTTTCCCACGTTCAGTAATGAACCTAGAATATAGTCGGAGCCAAGAGTTGGGGTAACAATCATGATTGACTAGTGTGTGTATTTTGTGTCGAGAGTGACTTGGTCCATTTCAAGAAAATGGCTCGATATTTAAAGAGATACATTTTGGGTTTCGTATGACCCATCAATGCGATCTAAGGGTTGAGGATGGTCCACGTAGTGGACATCAAATGGAGAATACAAGGATGACACGTGACATCATCCTTGGTTGAGACAGATTCATAAAATGTCGCATGAACGATATCATATAATAGCGTGATACTCGCAGCACTACATTTGCTCGATCGAGGCAGCGACATGTGTTGCTTATGGCAATGACCCTAGAGAGAGATCCTTGTTTAGTTGGTTTACAACACACTACCAAAAAACCAAACAACCCATGAAGAAGCAACACCAATGAATGCACTTCTATACCAATACTTCACCAAGCTAGCTAGTTGTAGGATTAAGCCTAGATTAATTTCCGTATCAATGTAAAAGACCAATAACAACTTGTAGACCTCCAAACCACACAAATTGTCAACGGATCTATTTGCTAGCCCAGACACCCATCTAGTTATATTTATTTGACTTGTTTGTCATTAGTTTTAGTTTTTCACAACACTTTATATATCGACCTACCTATATGTTCTACGCATTTATAAGAATTTATGTACCTCAAAAAAAAATTTATTTTTGAGAAAGATATGATGGGCAATACATGTATTAATTGTTGCTTTGAAATGAATTAAGTAGCTAACTAGACATGGGTGGTGAGCTTTCACTCATTAGGTGCCGAGACTATATAATCTTGAAAGTGATCGATATGTAGTAATCATATCGTACGTGTTACTATCATGCATTTTCTTGGTATACCACGCAAATACTTTACTCTTTTAGAGTCTATCGATCTAACTGGATATATAATTACATGAAAATTACGAATATGGCCATCTGTTTCTTTCACATTGTTTTTTCTAATGCCAACAAGTTTGCGTTCAACTTGAGATTTTGTCGTCACATAATTATCTACTATGCATGTGTGTAAATAACTTGATAAAATAGGCATCAAATGTAAAGTGACCCACTCACCTTAAGGCAAGGCAGCGAAGTCATTCACCTTTACGCCGTACACACGTCAATTTTTTTTTTCTCCTCTTTCTTTCACTCATTTTCACTCACCTTTATGCGGACAAGAGACTTACTTCCACTCATCTTAACTCACAATTTTTTTTTTTAATTTTTTTTTACTCTACAAACCAAACGATAAAAAACATAACACACAATTCAATTAGGTGACTCGGTCACCTTACTTCCTCTTGGGATGTGAGACTCACGTGTGAGTGGTGCTGGAGAGCAAGAGGGTCACGGGTGAATGGAAGGCAAGATGAGTGACTCACTCACCTTTGCCGACCAGCCTAAGAGCCATCTCACGCATTACTCACCTTGCCTTCTCCCTCGAGTCACGTGCGACTCACACATTCTAAGAGTAAATAAGGTGACCGACTCACCTTCTTGATTTTGTCAAAAGTATTTGGCCTATTTGAAAAGTATCTGTTGGAAGCTTTAAAAAAAAGAAAAAATAAAAGGTTAAGGTGAGTGTAAGTGAGTAACTTGTCCACAAAAAGGTGAGTGTAAGTAAGTGAAAGTGAGAAAAGAGAGTGAGAAAAGAGAAAAAGTTGACGTGACGCTGAAGTATAAGGTTAGTGAGGGCTTACCTTGACATCCGGCCTAATGAAATGAAATACACAAACATTGCTAGCTAGTCACTAACAAAAGCATATATATGATGCAATAATCAGAGACAAATTGAATGAATGAATGAAATATATTCATAAGATTGGATTCAATAGAAATGAAATACACAAACATCGAATAATTAAGAGATGTTCTAATTTCTAAACCTTTATTTTAGTTATGAATTTTTATTAGAAACTAGTACTGTAAATATATGTAAGGGCCATACAAAAAAGGACACAAGTACTTATAGAAAATGTACATAAAAAAGACTAAGGGCCATACAAAAAAGGACACAAGTAAATATATGTATGGGTTTTTCTATCTTGTGTCATAGGGGCACAAGATAAGAAGATGAAAAGTACATAAAAAGTACTAAGGGTCATACAAAAAAGGACACAAGTACTTATAGAAAATGTATTTTTTGTGAGTCCATAAGTACTTTTTGTGTACTTTTTCACTTCTTATCTTGTGCCCCTATGGCACAAGATAGAAAAACCCAAACATTATTAGCGATAGGACAATTTGAAAAGTAGAAGTGAAACATCTCAGTCTCACCTACCACAAAGGAGCATTATTATTATCATTGGTACACATTAATTTTCTTTCTTTCTTTATTTTCCATCTTTAATTATCCCCCTCGATCCACGTTTTCTAGAAGCATTTCCCCAACTTATATATAGTACTCTAGTTGTTCGTGTTTATTATTGCACCCGTTTCTTTATGGGAGGTGATTTGTACTCTCTCAAAAATAATTGAGACACTCAAAATAATTATGTTTGGACATTTATACCCTTACAGGGGTGAAAATGTAAGTGTAATTATGAGGGTATAAATGTCCGCATACTATTAATTTGAGTGTACCAATCACTTTTGAGAGTGTACAAATCATCTCTCTTTCTTTATATGTCTTATTTCTTTTCTACCCCAAATTTAAGTTGGTAAGGGTACTGGCAACCATGTCTAACACTTTTTTTCATGCCTTATCACCCACCAATAATATCCCTTCATCTCACCTCATACCAATCTCATACCTAATAATAGATTTTTAGTGGCAACCATGCCTAACTCATATATATATATATATATATATATATATATATATATATATATTTTTTATATAATTATATTAAACAATTTAATAAAAACATAATATTTTATTAATACTTAAAAGAGAATTACATAAGACTTAAAAGAAAATTACATAATACTTATTAAAAAAAACACTACTAATCAAGGTATGGTAAGTCTTGAGCGTCCACATACTCCGTAAGATCATAACGGAGACGGTGATGGATATTTTCATCTTGTAACTCCGGTAGTACATTCGGGTCATAAACTGGCGTGACCGGCGGATCCATTATATGAACCGGTGATATGCCCCCCGTCGTCTTTTAAATCATATTGTTAATATAACACACGTATGAACTATTTTTCGAATCTTTCCGACGGTCATAGCCCGGAGAGGATTTATGAGAATAATCCATTTTGCTTTAAGACGACCAAAAGCTCTTTCGACATCCTTTCGTGCAGACTCTTGTATCTTCTTGAATCTTTTTCTTTTTCTTCGGTCAGATGGATAACGATATGCTGAAACAAACGTTGAATACATGGGATAGATTTCATCGGTAAGATAATATCCACGTTTGTAAAGCCGTTCATTTAGAGTAAATGAACTATTGGGCGCCGTTCCATTTCGATGAGTAAGATACAGCGGTGATTGATTCAAAACATTGATGTCGTTATTTGCACCGGGAGGACCAAAAAACGAATGCCAAAACCACATATCATTTGAAGCAACGGCTTCAAGCATAATAGTCGGGTATTGGTGATCACCTCTTTTACATTGCCCTCTCAAATACCTAGGACAATTTTGCCAAACGAAATGTGTATAATCAATGCTACCAAGCATTCCAGGAATGTGATGTTGCTCTTCATGTGCCTCGTATAAGCGTGCAACGTCGTGGGTTGTCGGCCTACGTAAGAACTCTTGCCTATATAATTGGATTACCGCTTCACAAAAATGATCAAGGCATTCACCTACAAAAAGTAAAAATATCGAATAATATACAAATTAAAAATAACGAATTATATAAAAATATTAAATACCGAATTATATAAAAATTAAATAACGATTTATATAAAAAATAAATACCGAATTATAAAAAAATTAAATAACGAATTATATAAAATTTTAATACCGAATTGCAAAAAAAAAAAGTAACCTGATGTTCTTCGTGCCATGTTTAAGTAGTCATCGTATCTGTCCGGAGGTCCACCCGTACCGAGTTGACGAATAGCCGATGTACATTTTTGCAACGCCGTGAAACTTTTTTCCCCCTAGCGGCTACTACACCCTCTTGAAACCATTCGAAATTCGCTTCAATATCACCTACAATTTTTAGAAACAAGCTCTTATCCATACGAAATATTTCACGAAAAACATCAGAGGGAAACTTTGGGTTTTCTTCTACAAAATAGTCATTCATTAGAGTTTCTAGCTCTTTTCACGTAACGGGTAACATGTCTTCGGGTAGAGCTAGTCGTGTCTTCAATGCTATCGCACGCGGCTAAATAGGTTTCTATGGTAGAACCAGTAGAAAATATGTCGGATGAAGAGTCGGATAAAAAATCTAACTCTTCATCGGATGAAGAAGATGAAGATGAAGATGAAGATGAATACATTTTGTTTGTGAAATAGAAATGATATTGTTTGACAAAAAATTAGAGATGTTATTGAATTTAAATAGGGAAAAAAAAAGGGATTTAATTTTTTTTTAAATGCCTCAAACGGCTTTTTTTGTCCCATTAAATGCAATACAACGTCTATATTTTGGCCATGTAGAATCGGGAATGTTTGCCGATTTGGTTTGCCCTCCTTCCATGCCGCATGATACCGAATTCCATGCAATGCTCACCCCGCTCGGCATGATGCAAACCGAAGCCCACCCCGCATGGGTTGCCATTACCCTAATTAGTCTTAATAAAAACCCCAAGTATTTGTTTTACCAACAACGTTACCTTTTGATTATAAATTCAATTAACCGCTTTGGATTTTTTTTAATTTTTTATTTGTTAGGTTGATTGTTGCTTTTGGAATCTTTGTTGATGCATTATCCTACCATTTTACTATTCTAACTTGTAAAAATAATTGCCTAAAAGTCAAACATATATCATGGAATATTAATATAAATATTTATGCTTTGAACGTGTTTCGATTCTATAAATATTTAACATAAAATGTATTAGAGGGAAACATGTGTCTATTTAATCGTGGGTTTCTCTTCTCGTGAGTTTGAGTAGTTGAGGTTTTACAGTAGGACATGCTACTTTAAAAACCGTCTCGTATAAAGTCGCAAAACACGAGAAAGCGTACATTGAAATCAACATGTTGTTATTCCTTTCGCGTTTGACTTTTTGTTTTCTTACACCTGGGTTAGTATATGCATTTTTCAAAAAAATTAGTTTTGCAATCCCAACTAAATTGTTCACTGCAAAGTACACTATACAAAGAACAAGATACACGTGAATAAAACATTAATATTGAGCCGATACGACATGAGGATATCCCGCTTCGAAGAATGGCTCTTTTATGGATCGAAACCGTTCCCTAAATAAGAACTTCTTTTGGAAAAGATGGGTGTTCAATCCTTGTAACCTAATAGATTCATAATTTTATTATTGGTGTCTTACGGTAAAACTTTTTTAGCTTTAGGCTTCATCTTGTAGCCGTTGTGTTTCTACGTTTTTCTTCTCGCGTTGGCTCGTTGTCTAATAAAATCTTTGCCTTCTTCGAAAAAAAGAAAGAAAAAATGAATATTACAAAAACCTATCACGGGTCAAATAAAAATTATTATCAATACAATTCTTCAAGAAGTAGTGCTATCTTTTTCATAGGATTATTATTACATCCCTACACTGGAAGAGCACATGGTTATAGCCAAAAGTGTTGTTATTTTAGTTTTTTTCTTTATAACTCAAAACCTATTGCTTAACCAAAAAACACTCTTTCTCCATCACTTTAGTTATATGACATCATCTGACCCACACATAACCTAATAAAAACACAAATAAAAAAATAATAATAATAATAAAATAAAAGGCTATGACTTGTCTTGTGTATATAACGCAAACCCCTATAACTTAACGGGAGTATGGTGGTTGAGTTATAGGTTCGTGCCATAGGATAACGCAAGTCTTATAACACCGGGCACCAAGTGCTCTAAGGGTGAATGATTGTGCCAAGGACTACACCTACTGAAGTTAGACTAATTTAGGATTTGGACTCGAGAAATATTCACTTTCAAGTTAGACAAGTGATAATTGAGAGAATTTCTATGCATCTATTAGTTCACGGTTGATGGGTAATCCCGACCTGGATTTGCTTAGCTTCCATGTCGTTAACAAATATACGGTACTCCACTTTGCCTTTGTCCGGGATATGAAATCGAATTTTCTCAACGTGATTTCCCTTGCGGCGACTATGCAACCTGTAAAACGTTCAAAACTTTTAGAAAATAAGGAGAAAAAAATTCCGCTTAGAAATTGATTTCTCATTCTATTTTCAGCATCAGTGAAGTGAAAGTGATTGTAGATAAATATTTGTATAGTAATTTTGAAAGGGTTATGCCAATACGTACGTAAGAACAACTTATATTATGTTATCTATAAATATTTTTAATTTTACAATAATAAATCATAAAGTGAAGTAAGCGACCCACAAAAGTGGACTATTTCCAGTTTTAACTAAGAATTATTTTTTTAGTTGTTATTAATTGGTCTTCGCCAATTAAGTTTTCAAACTGGAATTAGGATTTATAATAGTATAACTAAACCATTTTGATATTAATCTGCTGACTTTTTCTTAAGGTAGGTATTGACAGTTTCAAAGTATTGTTATGACCTTTTTTTTTTTTCCTTGGCATGATAATAACACACATTATATTATATCCTATCCTAATCTATATATATATATATATAAAATTAAGAAATTTTTGCTATACATTGCTTTCATCAAGGTACATAGATTCAACATATGCAACTCAAGTCAACAACTTAACTTACAAAGACCAGATTATCATTGCAGGGTTAACAATTACAAGGGATAACTTGTTTTTTCTTTTCCTTATAATTTAAATTCAATAGTGAAGGTTGTAAAACATAGATATTTATTTGCATCTGTTTTGTAGGAGAAAAAAGTGAAACAAAAGGTGAAAGGCGTTAAATCAAATCAAATAGTTTAAATTGGGCCATTGATTTCGTGGCCCAGCCCATCTGAAAGAAGTTACATACATGGATGATGAATGATGGAATCACTTGTTTTTCATCATTGCCTGCTTTATTATCATTCCATATCACTTTTTTAACATGTAGTACGTACGTGTATAAATAATTACTAGCTAGTAAGAATAATTACTAGATAGTAACATGTACCAAACGCTAATTAAATAGTAGCTGTGTAACTCACCCTTACGAAACAATCATGAAAATGAAGTCTGACAAGACCAGCAGCAAGTCCTCTGTCTCGGAAAAAGGCTTTGGCAACCTCGTCTTTTACAATGAACTCAGCCATGAAACATGAGCCTGAGTAGAACCCAACTTGGAGCCGCTGAGCTTGTAAGGGGGACATTAGCATTAGCACTAGCATTATTAGCTTTACAAAGAAAGTTGCATTCAGACTAGTCGTCGACATCATTGCTGAATGAGTTAATTTGACGTGTGTATGGAACGATAAGTCATATTTATAATGCTTGTGCATGGATTGCCAAATTAAGGACATGTGAGAGACAGAGCTTTTGAGTGTACGTTTTCGATTTGATTAATTAGCAAGCAATAGCATGATCTTATAATTATTGTACAAAGTTTGTGGGGTTAGTGAGTTGAATTACGTGTTAAATTTGTGAGCAATAGCATGATCTTGTCTGCTCCACAATCAAATAATTGATAACAAAAAATGAATTTAAATCGTTATCAAGACATGAGGATGATAGCATCCAGACATGCAGTGTTGACTTAAGGCCTTAAATCCAAATAAAGTAGTTCAAACCTATATTTCATATTTATGTACGTGCTACTTTAACACACAATTTATGGCTGGATAACCTGCACAGGGAATCGCCAAGTAGATACTTGTTATATGCATGTCACATATGGTAATTAAAGGGGAGTGCTTGCGAACGATAGGATCAAAGACAATATCATGCAGCTATTAAATTAACAAGTCCAGGTGCAGGAACAAATCATGTGACACCTCGATCAGGTCAGGTTAATTATGTCAAGAATCAGAAAATAGGCCATGGCCAGGCTCACTCCAAGTGAACATTAATTAGCTTCACATAGCTAGGTTGCCTTATGTCCAGCTGATATGTGTAGTTTACAGGTAGAGACATATATAGCTTCTTTCCGTGTCAATATTAGGCTTATAAGTTTATGGTGGATTAGGTATTGTTGCCGTTCCCACTTACAAAATGTGTTTCCTGTCAATGTCACGCCAACTGGAGCAGGAAGCCTACACTACTTACTCGTGATATATATCGATCAGTTTAATTTCGTCTATAAACATCTTTCATAAATATTTATTAGTGTTCCTCAATTATTGCATTTTGATGGGCCTAGCTATTACAATTAAATTGGTTAATGTGATGTGTCAAAATATCATATTATACACATTCACACACTGATATATATCTCTAATAACCAGATATGATATCCATTACAAAGTACTCAAACTTTACCGACACAAATTTAGATATCAGACGAGAGGTTATACTAAACATAAGTAGTAACATGATTTAAAAGGTGATATTTTATGTAACCTTAGGAAATGATTAACTTAGGTGCCAACGTAACTAATTGAATTCGTCCTTGATCAGTATGTATTCCACTCCCCAATGCTTCCACTGCAAACAAACATACACACCCGTTAACGCTGTCCACACTCCCATAACGATAAAGATATTATCAAATTTGCATCCGTATCTGTATTAACTTCATCCTGAAATAACCAATCTTCTTTCTCTTTAATGTAGCTATCCCTGTTGTTTCAGAATATATGTTCAATCGCGCCATCACCCGAGGTTTAGCATCATCAATGTTTGCATTAGAAATATTGGTATTATCAGCCTTGGGAAGGACCTTTGGATCAGTAGGACCATTCTTTATGGCGGATTCATCTGAACACAAGACAGAAACTGTTGAACACTTACCATTAAATGCTCAAAGTGAGCTCCATAACTGAGGAACAAAGCTGTACTTCAGCTTCAAGCCATATATAGATTCTTATACAATAGATGGAAGTTCTACCTCACACTCTAAATTCTCATCAAAAGAAGTTTCCTAGTCCAAAGTAGAACTAACTAAAATAGAATTAAGCAATGTGCCAAACAACATTCTTATCATCCCTCAAGGATGATTGCATTCACTTTTTACGCAGCATCTCCATACATCTCAGGTGATATAGCAAACATAGTTTCTTGTTTTCATCTGTTGTTCCTAACCGAAAGCTTGGCTCGTTGGTGCTAGAAACTCGCACCGGATTCCAAAACTTCCAAGGGAAGTGTCCTATATAATATATAGCACATATTAAGAAACTTAATGACCCATAGCCTTTTTCATTTATCTTATGTTTGATTGATCCATGCTATATTTTATTCATTTTTAACACAAGAAATTCTCAATCACATCTTTGCAAGCAATCATATTCAACTCATGTAGGAAAAGAAAAAAGAAAATAAATTGGCATATAGTTGCAATAAACTTTTGTTTATATATGGTTCATAATTTCATATTGTTCATTTTACTTTTCACGATTCATTTTTTGGCGTGAATAATTAGTAATTATATTGACTGGTCCTGGTAATACCAGTTAAAAAACTGAACTGAAGTATGAAAAGGCTCATTTTGGTGACTAACAGTGAGGTATTGACAGAAAGCCGGCCGTGACTATTATCTACACACATCCCCAACAACCTCAACCCGTGTACTAATTGAAATACATCTATATCCTGAAGGTTAGCCAACCAACTCCATTTATAGGTCTCTTATGCAAGGCCCAAATGTATATCTTCTAATTACATGGCCCAAGAAAGATTTAAAATGAAACGATAATACATTGCTTAGAAAAAACGACACCTAAGAACCAAACAAGACAGAAAATGAAGGTCTTTTGAGAACCAAACAAGCTATATAGTGTAAAGACAGCTTCAAATTGTCATGAAAGTGACTCCATGCATTTATGATTGTATGTTAAGCAAAAGGATGGATGACATGGCACGGCACGGCACATTAATTAAAATGAATTGGATCTGTTGAAGACCTTCTTCCATGCGGCTTTCCAGTTTAGGGACAAAGATCCATGTCCTTTAATGATACTAAGGGACGATCGACAAAAAGAGGGTGATGGTGGTGCTGTGTGTGATTGGATGGCATTATTACTTATGTCTTCTTCCACATTCCAAAGACGAGCTCCTTTTCTCTTGGCTCTAATGGTAGACAATACCTCCTTCTTGTTGCAAATTCCCCACACCGTCACCTTTTGTTGTTTATAATCTACATTTACCGAGTAAATACCTAATCAAAACTCATCATATACAGATAACAATATGCTTTAGAACATGTATGCATGAGCTATCAAGTTTAGTAATTGGTTATTACATTTGATAAAAATGTACCTTTGAAATGGGCCAAAGCTTTCTTGATTTTGTTGGCACAACCATAAGAATAAAGAGGTACCATGATCTCCACAAACTGTGCCTGCACATCCTCATTAACCATCACCGGGACTATTTGATTTTGAACCTCCTCTGCGTCCATATCTGTGATCCACCCCGGCACTTAGCTGCTCGTCTTTGGCTTTGAATTGGCCCAGTTCTATTTATAACATGCATGCATGATTAGTATGGTAGACACTCAGTTAATTCCTTAAGATTAAAGATGCAGATCCAACATTTCTTTTACATTGAATAATAGAAGAGAATAATCTTTTTAACATGAGATGCCACTTTTCAGTATTGTGTGAGTGGGATGAGTGCGTAAATATGTCATCTGCTAAAATATACATATGATCCATGCATCTTAATACCTCTTTTTGCTTACTTTTGATGTGTAAATTTATCAATTGTATTAAAGGGCTATTTAATTGCCCGCCATGTGATGCTCACCCAAACTCCAAAAGCTGATTCATGCTTTGTCCATATCTAGCTCTGTTATCTTAATATGATCAACAGCTTATATGAATATGATCGTTATATGTATCGTGTATAATTTACAACACGAGATCAAACACCATAACGACTCATTAGGTAAGACAGTTATATATATTGTCACATGCTTATCCGGATATACACATCAATAGGCACTCAGTAAACATGTAATAAATCTTTTTTAAAGTTGTTAATGCAAGTATTTCATTAAGCAATAATACAACGAATGAGGTCCAAAATTTCACTCAACATAAGCTATATTTTATGTATACATATTTCTCTTCCTATCAAGCATATGATCACAATTATAAAGGTTGGGCCGGTCTGGGCATCTTCCTATAGCATTGACGAAAAATCTATCACCAGCTCCTCCCATGTTTCTGCTAAGATTTATCAAAGATGTCGGCAAATTTAGGTCAAGTGTGGCAGTGACACCTGAGTCAGATTGCCAATTTTACTTCCAACAGTGATCACTTAACCATACATGCTTCCTTTATGTTTCTTAGAAACCAATCAGGGTAGGCGAGAGCATGGCATTCTAACGGCTGAAAAGGCAACAGTGAGGCGGGCATGATCAGAGAGTGAGTAATCGTCTGGCCACATTCCTTTTTCTGCTTCACTTGGGTACAGTACTGCATTCTTCACGCTGTACCCTATTGTTAGGCGTGTGCTGTTCACATTGTCTTCATCTGGTTGTTCACACCTTGAAGGATTCCATATTCTTTGCTGCTTTGTCCAAGGCCAATACAGATTTTAATCAACACCATAACACAATAAATACATATATGCCACTTTTGCCCCTTTATAAACAAACGTAGTTAATCCCTTCCATACATGCTTACGAAATAACAATTTCAAAGGGAGCAAATTTAGTACCTGGAATTCTTTGTAATCAAGAACATTATTCCCATCAATGTCTGCTTGAACCCAAAGGTCTTTTATCTCCTCGTTACTCAAACCATTTGGATGACCAATAAAATTAAGCTGCATGAAAGCGATAACATTCACATTTCTGATGTATAACATTTAGTTTGTATAACTATGTACAATAATGTAATTACCTGACGTAAGGCTTCACAAAAACCGGTGTAAGTAATATAATCACCGTCATTTTCAGCCTTGAGAATTGCAAAAGCATCTTTTTCAGTGAGTGAGGCCCGGCGTAGATGATACTAAAAATACCAAGTTCTGGTTACAGATGTATATTGACATAATCATATGCATGATATATCTAAAAAGTGAAAAGAAGAGGAAAATAGTCATCTTCTAAGCATTAAGAAGATTAGAGACAACTCACTGAGTCACAGCTAACTGATAATAACACTGATAGCCAGCATCACGAAGCAATGAGGGATACGGACTCCCTACATGTCTAAAGGTTACTGACTTCCTTTTTTTCAAAGCCACATATAGGTCAAAGATACAACTAATCACCAATAACAAAAGAAAGGCGTGGAAGCAACTTAAACAAAAAGTTGTGTACCTTAAATAGTCCAAAGACTGCATCACTCCAACTTGTTTTAAGCACTTTCCTATACTTGTTTGGATTTAGAAGCCATATGAAATCTACACCACATATGTTTCCTCGATGATTGCGGTGGCTAACCCACTGCATACAAAATCGAAAAATATGGGTGATGCAATGCAATAGTGGATGTGTGCATTTACAAATGAAGGATTGAAACTGACCTTATGTGCATCAGCATCAGTGTAGTGATGAGCAGTATCGTATGATGATACAAATCCCTGTGACCTAAGGAACTTGTAAACATGACCTCGCTTGCTCCCATTCCAGTCACTTGCAACAAAGAGATATATGAAGATTAATTACTTTATTTATATGTGGCGAAATATGTGGGTCAGGTAACGGGTCAAACGGGTCATTTTGAGAAGAAAAAAAAAAGTTGAGCGGGTCTATTTTCTCGGATTTAATAAACAGACATATGCACTTGTGGCCAGAAAGTAATCTGTCTGTATTCTCGATTCAAGTACCCTTGTATATCAAATGTTTCCATTTATTCAAACTAAATCAAATGTGGTTCAAGTACTAGAAAGATGGACATATAAGCAATGTGAAATGTATCTAGACTCGACAACTGATCAAACATTCAATGTGCAAGTCCGGATTTATCTGTCACGTCTAACCTCATATAGCTATGCAAGTTATGTAAGATGGTGTTTGTGTTGGATTTTGGTAAAAATGAAGAGCAACTTTGTAATCAAAGTTTATACATGGCAATCGGCATGGAGAAAAAGTAGAATATTTACCCGCAGAGAATGATGGGCAGAGGAGTAAGATTGTTTTCTTTCTGATAAGCTTCAACCGACTGCAGGATCTTGTAGACCTGTGAAATAGAAGGAAGGATATTGATATGATATGATAAAATAACACAAGACGATAACAAGTAGAGGAGTGTGAATAATAATAACCTGGCGCAATCTCTCCAAACACATGCTTGAATCGTGTGGGAACAACAAGTGAGTGTTAACAATAAGAATTTGTTGAGAAACATTGTTATTGTTAGTGAAGGGTGGGATAAGTTGAACATGTAAAAGCTGAGCAACACGGTCTCCAAAATCATTGAAGAGAAAGTCGCGGTGGTCTATGACCTGAAAGTAGTCTTTATGTACCGCTGTCAACAAACCTGTTGAGGGGAATAAAAGTCATGGATCATATATGTGTTAGTGGGGTAAACAATTCATCAACAGGGAGGGTAGCTAGTTAGATGAAAAGTGATGGAGATGTATACTACCATCGCCACGGTTGTTGGTACGAGCAAGGTTGAAAATGATGTAGCCAGCAGCAGCAAGACGTGTGTGATACAAGTTAACAAGTTCTTCATTACCAACCCAAAACTCCTAGTATAAAATATATATTTATATTTATTATTTAAAGTTACTAACAGCATATAATGAATGAATGTATAGCTAGATAATGAACAAGGCAGGCAGGTACCTGAAGACAGATGATGGAAGAATTATTATTACTTTGAGAGGGTGATAAGAGGAGATCCAAAATGCGTTGATTCCTACTCAACCAGAAAGCTTTAATCTCACTTTCTCTGCAGGGATGATCCTCGTGTATAAGACGTTTATAGATAGGAGCAAGTATGTTGAAGGTTGTACATGTAAAACTCGACACTACCCTTTTCTTAGCCATAATTTTCTTCTTCTGAAATATTATTATTAATCCAAAATGGAAGAATGAAATGTAACAATGAAAAGGAAGGCTAGTATGTATGAGGAAGACAATACAATGAAACAATGGGCTGTCCTGTCTTGTGTTTTTATCATTAAACTAAAATGCGTGTGGGGGCAGCTACCCCCATCTCTTTTTTTTAATCCTTTTTACAATCATAAAATTAGATATTTTTTTTTGTCTTTGGAAAATATATAAATAAACATTCAAACAGAATATATATAACAGAAATGACGGTAGGAAAGGAAGGCATGTCTTATGGGACTAGTATAAGGCTATGTTTATTGGGTGGGTTGACAACCCAACCTTAAAGAAATACATACAAATATAGTATTTTTATAATGTTGTATACAACCAAGATCATCAACCTAGATCACTTGACAACCCAAGATCCCCAACCCGATCTGCCTTTTTTTTCTTTTTTCTTTTTTTTTTTTGTTAATATTTAGTATTTTATATTGTTATCAAAAATTAAAAAAATATATATATCAAAATTTATAGTTTTTTAATATAAAAAACTAATATTATATGTTAGGCTGGGTTGTTGATAAATAAAAATATAAATGGGTTGGATGTATTGATTGTATAAGTGAAGAAAAGAAAAAATAATATTTTATTAAAAAATTGGGTTGTGATAGATTGTTGATAAAGATAGTCTAAGGACAATATACATACTTCATTTCCTTTTGTTATTAGGGTTATGCTATTTAGATCTACAACACAAGCTTAAATATATATTTAATGCATAAATTACTCAGACATTTCAGACAAGATTTTCTCTCTAAATTCCCACCAATCAATTTTTTAAATCAACCAATCAAATCATTAAGTTCATTTGTAGACATCATTAGTAAGTGAAGCAATCATTTTTCTTGTTTTATTAATATACTTTGCTGCCCTTTATTTGTTTATTGTTTTTTTTATTGTATGTAATGTCACTTGTAAGTAAAGTCAAACGCTTTCGGCCTCCCCCCGTCGACATCACTTTCTTTCTTCTTTAATGCCTTCTGTTTCACCTTTTCTTAACCACGTTTATGTATTCATGTTGTTCTGTCCTTGTTTTCACTTTGAAAACATATATTCACGTGAAATTGAAAGAATTTCAGGAGTGGCCGGAAGAAATTTTTTCCGGAAAACATTAAATGGGAGGCCAATACGAATTTTATTTTTAACACGAATCGCGAAAAATACACTAATCGGACTCAGCCTCAGTGATGTCGTGACTCTCCTGCCCCTCACATAGCTCCGCCCAGGTTCACGTCTATTGTTTTTCGTTCCAACACACCTTTTAAACATTCTTTATTGCTAAAATTGTAGTAGTAATTTCACATGTGTGCTTACAAAGTTACAAGTTAATTATTTTGTCTTCTCTCTATTAGACAAACTCGTGAAAGTCGTGGGGAATGTGAATTTCGAAACAAACAAAAGGGACTTCTCCTACTAGTAACCCGTAAATTGGCCACATCTTCATCACAAAACTTAGGTGCCCTTGGTTTAAACTAGATAATGGGAAAAAGAAAGGCTAATCTATACTATATAAAATGGAAAAATGGTCAAAGTGAAAAAAGTGAAAAATGTTGAAAGTTGAATCGCTGAAAAACACAGAAATGGTAGAGAAATAAATAATATAATTAATACTCTTATTAAAACACCCCATTACTTAAAAAATACAATAATTTATTCACATCAGACACCCAATTAAGCACATCTACCAAATTAAAAAGGAAAATTGATGAAAAGTCATCATACTTAAGACTTATCATTTATCAGATGTAAATAACTATTTTTTATCGTGACACTAACTTTTGAGCGGCTATATACAGTGTATCCATGACTGTTTAACTTGTTCTAGCGGTCATGTTAATCGATCGTTAACTTCTTATTGCAACCGTTAGTCCTTTTACGCTTTTAACGATCGCTATTATAATATTGCACCGCTAGTCATTTTCCCTTTTACACGCTTCCGCTTGCACTTTTTCGTCCGCTTTCACGCTTTTCGTCCGCTTTTACACGCCCGCTTTCACATGTTTTTACACGCTTTGCTCGCTTTTACACGCTTTTTTCACGCTGGCCCCGCTTAACACGCTTTCCTTTTATCGCTTTCGCTTTTACACGTGCTGCCCCGCTTTTCACCTGCTTTCGCCCGCTTACACGCTTCGAAACATCGTTATTCGCTTACACGCGTTCTTCCATTTTACGCTTGCCGCGTATACGCTTACGCGTCATCCGCTTACATGTTTACACGCCACGCAGTTCTTCCGCGCACGCTTGTTACCGTCTGCGACGCTTACATCGCTGCCCAAAAAGACGCCATCCGTTGCCCGTTTTACACGCCGTCCGTTAATATTTTACATCGCGCGACATTCTTACACGCTGTTCAGCATCGCTGCTCGCCAGCACCGAAAGCGCCAAAGACGCCGCGAAAGACGCCTGTTGCCCGTTGCAGCGTATCGCTTACGCTGCGTTCTTCCGCATCGCTGCGATGCTTACGCTTGCCCGCTCACGTTGTTGCTTTACACGCTTCGCTCGCTTTTTGCTCGCTTTTTACACGCAAAACTAAAACATGTAAAACTAAAAAACGTAAAACGGACTAAAACGTAAAAACGAAATAAAAAACGTAAAAACGAAAACTAAAAACGCATTTAAAACGTGTAAAACGCGGTAAAATCCATCAAACCGCGGAAAAAACGGACGAAATGTGTAAAACGCATTTAAACGCGGTAAAACGTATCGTAAAACGGTAAAACTAAGAACACGCGAAAAACGCGTAAAAACTTGTAAAACGGACTAAAACTAAGAAAACGCGGTAAAACGTGATAATAACACTAAAACGTAAAAACTAAGAACGCGGTAAAAACGATGAAAACGCTAAAAACGACGAAAACGGAAAACGACAAAACGTAAAAATGTGTAAAAGGAACTAAAACGGTAAAAAACGTGTGAAAACCACAAAACGTAAAATGGACGCAAACCGCGGAAAAACGGAAGAAAACGCGGTAAAACGGACGAAAACGCGGTAAAAACGGACGAAAACGCGGTAAAACCCGGACAAAAACGGTAAAAGGGAACAAACGAAACGGTGAAAACGGACGAAAACGCAGAAAATCCGGACGAATCGCGAAAAACCGACGAAAACGTGTAAACCGACGAAAACGTAAAAACTGAAGAAAACCGTAAAAACTAATTAAAACGGTAAAACTAAGAAAACGTGGTAAAACGCGTAAAAACTTGTAAAACGAATCTAAAAACGGTGAAACCTGACCAAAACGCAGAAAAAACTGACAAAACGCAGAAAAACGCGTAAAATGACTAATCTGAAATAATATAATAACGGCCGTTAAAACCCATCTAAAAGGACTAATCTGCAATAAAAGTTAACGGTCGTTAACATGACTCGCTACAACAAGTTAAACAAGTCACCGACACACAATACGCTTCCCAAAAGTTAGTGTCACAATGATAAAAATAGTTCAACATACAATGACAATAAGTACAAGATGACGACTTTTCATGCAATTTTCCCAATTAAAACAACAAATTGAAACCGATACCGGGTTGATTTGTTGAAACCGATACGGGTTGACTGTTGAAACCGACACGGGTTGACCCGCGACGCCAAAACCCTACGCCGACCTATTTAATTTGACATTTTTTCGACCCAACCTATTGGTTTGACTCGGTTTAAATCTCCACCTATTTTTTATCTGAACGGCTCAACCAGCTTGAATTAAAACCGAAAAATGGTCAAAGTGGAAAAGTGAAAAATGTTGAAAGTTGAATGTTGAAAACATTTCCAATCTGAGAGAAATAAATAATATAATTAATACTTTTATTAAAACACCCCATTACTTAAAAGTACAATAATTTATTCACATCAGACACCCAATTAAAAGTACATCTACCAAATTAAAAACAACAAATTGAAACCGACACGGTTGACCCGTTAAAACCGACATCGTTGACTGGTTAAACCGACACGTTGACCCAGTGACGCCAAAACCCGGCTGGTCGTAATTCCTAATTTGACATTTTTTCGACCCAACCTATCTTGGGTTTGCTTAAATCGACCTATTTTTTATCTACCGTTCAACCAGAACTTCACCCCCGTGAAATCTTTCAAATTTGACAAAATTATATGAGAAATGATAAAGTTAGTGTAACCCGTGACAATTTTTTGAAAGGAGAGACCAAGTAATTGTAGTGTTTATTTTGCTGACACATGTAATTTATCATTTGTATAATGTTATTTTAAAAATGTTGCTCTTCGCACCATTTAAGGGCTAGCATATATGAATCGCCGCTTAAAAGTTAATATATTTTGTTTACCTTTTCATTCATCAATAATGTTATGTAAGTTTATTAAAATCACAAAAATAAATAGTATTGTTATCTTTAGCGATAATTATTTGTACCTCAAACAAATAGCTTTGAACAATGCATAAATATCTATACAAATTGATAGTACAAAATAATCTTATATGGTGATATCCAATTCAGAAAGTTACAATTTTAAAAGCCACTGACCAAATGATAAACGCTACTCATGTAAAAAAAATAGTTATCACTGCCTAAATTACTGACAAAACAAGAAAAAACGTCACACATGCCGCTATACATCTAAACTACAATATAATATTGCCAACTACATAATACCGCTGATTTTGTAATGCTTGAATCTATTATTACTAAAAATCTTAATAACTTAAAACAATCCTATTAGAAAATATACTCACACACTTAGATCGACTCCACATAATTTTTAAAAACTATATATTTATTCCGCTATGCAACCACGATCGTAATCAGTTATTCAAAAACGATTCTCTAATGCTACAAATACAGTTTGTTGAAAGAAACTTATGGGTCATCGGAACTTTGCAGAAAACTAGAAATCGCTGCCACTAGGTGCGGGTACTCGTCTATAAAAGAATAATAAGAAAAGAAATTTATTGAGTAATGGCCCATTCCCAGTATTAGGTAAATGAGTCATTTTATTATACTCAACCTAGTATCATTAATCATTATCTTTGTTATTACTTACCCCTCAATACCCTCAACCAAGCACACCCTTATTATCAATACAAAGTAATCACAACTTTAATTCACACTCATTTTACTCTGCTCACATTCGAAAGAAAGCTAGCCCATCTCTCATGTTGGATCCCATCTTAGAGACTAATTAACGAGTCATCTTCCTGCAAGGCGAGCAATTTATAAAAGGGTAATTGTTTTTAAAAAGAATTATATTTGGTATCATTTGTTTTTGTGGGTAGTGAACAATTTTTTTTTTCTTCTTCTTTTGTGGGTACTTTTCTTTCAAATTCATTCTTTTAGTAAGATATACGTGACATTTTTGCTCTTCGGGAAAAAAATTTCTATTAGTTAAGAGGGGCAAAAAATGTCCAAAATTTTCGCAAAATACCCGAAAATGATGAATTTGAAAGAAAAGTACCCATAAATAGGGATGGCAAAAAAAATCCGTACCCGATGGGGACCCCGATCCCCAAACATGATTTGACTGGAGAATCCCCAAATTGACGGACGGACGGGATGGAACCCCAAAATATGAAACTGGGATTTGGCTGGGATGGGATACCGTAAATCCTCGAACCCGGCCCTGTGATATTTATAATCAAGCACTTTTAGAATGTATATGTATATGTATATATGTTTATGAGTATCAACATGGATATTTATATGCATTTGTGATATTTATATAATCAAGCACTTTTAGAATTAAAAGTATAAGCACCAACTACATATTACTTAACTATTTTGTCTGAATACACACATATGATACATATCGTGTTTTATATTATATGTGCTGTTACAATGCTGAGGATGCTTTTAAGTTGAATTGAAATTGTAATGTATCCAACTATGTGCGATGTACGCACGTGTGTTGAGACATTTTATGAGTTAAAATTCTTTATATTTTAACGAGTTGGTGGAATTTTTATATTATTTCATAAGGATTGAAAATCCCCGATTCTCATTGGGGACGGGGATGAGATGGGGATGTAAAGCAATTCTCCTGTGGGGATGGGGATGGGGATGGGGATGAGCTGAACGGGACGGGATGGGAAATACAATCCCTACATTCCCCTCGCCTGTCATTATCCTTACCTACAAAAGCAAAAACTTTTGTTCGCTATCTACACAAATAAATAATGGCAAATATTATACATTTTAAAAATATTTGCCCTTTATAAAAATGATCTAATTATCAAAGTCGTCATTATGGTTCATATGTGGAGGTCACAATCATATCCTATGCACATGATACATCGTCATCACATTATTTGTAATCCTAGTTGTACGTGTATGTACTATGAGAGTGGCAGTTGCAGTAGTTTAAGATGTCATCTCAGCATCCATCCAATAACATCACAATAACTAAAACACTATCTCATACGTAGTATAACTATTAAGGGTGCATGTGGGTCTCATAATACCAACCAAAAATATCCCACTTACTTATAAAACAAAAAAGGAAAAAAGGAAAGAAAAAGAAAAACCCCCAACATCGCCAAAGCTAACACCAAAGAAAGGAGTTTAACGCCGCCAAGATGGCGCTCCTCGTGTTGTTGGCACATTACATCGTGTTCTCTAATATATTTAAAAAGGTGATAGTCTCTGTTAGATATAAATAATGAAAGAAAAAATGATGAAAGTACAAACTTAATAAAAAAAAATTCACCCTTAATTTGATTAGGATTTATTAACTATCTTATATTTAAATTGTAAAATTCCAATGTGATTTTATCCGCGTCAAAGTTAGATAACAGTTGGCATAAAACATCAAGAAGCCATTAGCCAAACAAAATCTATCCCATAAATAGATGGGCAAATTCTTTAAATGCCCCAGTTGCCCAACTATATTATCTCAAATGCCCCACTTTTTTTTCACTTCTTAAAATGTCTCATGGGCAACTCTCTCATAGGCAACTCTCCTCTAAGTTTGACAAGTGTCCATATATTTGGGCCCACCTTGTACTAGTGTACTAGGTTGTGCTAGCTTGGCAAGAACCTGACCTACATTCTCAAAATCCGACATATTTTGTCTTTTAGAAAAAAAAAGTCTTTTTATTATAAAAATACATATATCTTGGGCAACTCGACCCACACATATACGTATTTTTTAAGAACTTATGACTTTATATACAAAAATACTTTTGAATACAAAATACTTTTAATTACAAAATACACATTATATTTTTTATACATTATAACACACTGCCCTCTCCCCCACCCTCTCCCCCACTCCTACCCAGATCCAACCATGAATCAGATGATCATCACCGATCAAAACCATCACCACAGATCCAAACCATCAACGATCTTCCTTCGATCACCACCACAACCCACCACCACCTCCCGCCCCCACCAACCGAACCACCATCGGAACAACAGGAATCCTAACGATATGATGTCATTTTCAGGTTTATTTTTACCGGATTGTATGTAAAATGTGCTCGATGTATTGAATCAGACTCTGAAGAAGAGAGATAAAGCTTTTAAGAAAAGTTCCTTGCCATTGCCGCTTGTTAATCACCAGTTTGAAAGTCGAGCAATTTTGCCTTCTATCTAAAGTAGGTACTAGCTAGATCCTAGCCCGTAAAACTCTGTTAACGCTTGTTAGAGTGGTGAGTTTTTGTGGAATTTTTGGTGGTGCTTTTGTAATATCCGCTGTTAATGGTGCTTTCGAACCACCGGTTGCCCACACATATGGGTGGTTAGAAATGTACTAGCCGGGTTGCCCACACACCGGGTGGTTAGAAATGTACTACCGTCTACCACACAGGGTGGTTAGCAATGTACTAGCCGCTGGGTTAGAAATGTACTAGCAAAGGGTTTCCGGTTTTTATCCTTTTTTTTTTTTTTACATATAGATTTGGTTTCCTGCTTTTATCATGAAAACACAAAAATACAATGGTATAGATAAGATCTATACACATAGATCTTCAAGCGCACCGATATAGATTATAATTGACCCATTTTGGGTATGAATGAGTAAATGATTCTCTGATGTCATGTTTTTGTTGTGATATATTGTTTGGAGTAAGGTTTGATCAATCAATAATGTGTAGCTTATTAACCATTATATATGGCGCTTGTGCTTATTGATCTCAGGCTTGTATGTTACACATGGTTTTTATGACAGATTTCAAGGAGTTTGAGTACTTGCTGCTAGGACTCGCTTCCGTGGTTCCCCGCTCTTATACCAATGTTTGTGGTCGGAAAGTTAATTTTATATGCTTTTACCCTTAAGATTTTATCAAGGGTTAAAGAAGAATTAACAAACAGATTTTCGCTTTGTGTTTATCGTAATATTAAACAGCTTATTCCAGACACACGAACTTTGATTCAACCAACATTTTGTTGTAATTTAGATGCATTGTATTATTGCTGATAAGATGTACCGAAGCTCTAATCTAATCTAATGCGGTATTTACTGTATAATTTGATGCATTGTAACACCATCGGGATAATATGTTAATTGTTGTTTATGAGTTGTAACAAATCAAGGTTGGTTTTGCATTTGAGCAACCGTGCATGATCTCCATGGTCCGTATGTTCCTGCCATGTGCTCTGCATAGCCTAGGTGGGGGTATGCAATTGGCTTTCGGCCCTGTGATAAGGAATCGCCCATGTCAGAATGCGGTCTTTTCAAGCAATTTGATGCATTCTACACCATCATGATGATGGCCTCGACTTGTGGTTTCTGCTGGATACAGTCAAGAGATTGCCGAGAAACTTTATGAGTCCCCATGCTTCGCAAATTTCAGCCTCGAGGGCAAAACGCTTGCTTCATTTACTAGGATATCATCGCAGTGTGTTAGCTAACTTGATTAATCTCTCTGGAGAAAGTTATTATTATTTTTAATCCATATTGGATTATCCGTGGATAGATGTATAATAACGCGTACTTAATTAAACCGACCACTTCGACAGCAATGGAAGATGCTCTTGTTCGTATATTAACGCCAAAAAGGTCCATTGACATTCTGAGGGACGTTCATGTTGCCAAAGAACAACGCAAACCGTATGTTGTGGTTTTTGTGGGAGTTAATGGAGTTGGAAAGTCTACTAATCTTGCTAAGGTAAAGAGCGGGTGATCACTTGTGGTACACCTTTTTGCTCACAAGGATTATCTATGGTCTAATTCAATGTCACAACCGTGTGTAGGTGGCTTATCGCTGAGTAGCATGATATCAATGTCATGATGTCGCATGTGATACTTTCCGTTCAGAGCAATGAGCAGCTACTTTACTCATGCTTGTAGGCTCCGTGTATGATGATTAGCCCGCTTACGTTGACATTGTACTCATCAACTATAGGTGGCAATTCTAAGGCATTTACTTAATAATGATTTTTTTATCTATTATCTAAAACAAGCGAGAAAAGAAATAGCTGAAATATGTCCGAACGAGTAGGGAGTCACACATAATTCTATCTTTTTGTGTAAAACCTCCTTAGATCATCCTTTCTATCAAAGTTGGATCAGTATTGATAGATTCTATGTCATGTTACTGATAATCAAGACACCACTATTTTAATAATATTAAACTTCTGGGACAAATGTTTTTTCAAGTTAACCCAATCCAAATAGACTTATTTTGACCATACACCATTGTTACCCGTTTTGACCTATTATACACCCCAACCCTTCAACCCATTTTGTCATGTCTATTCTTAACCGATGCTAATATATATATTCTGCTGGCAGATCCCTATATTTGAAAAGGAACATGGGAAAGATCCTGCAGATCCTGCAGTTGTTGCTAAGGAAGCAATTCAGGAGGCCACCCGCAATGGATCAGACGTTGTTCTTGTTGATACAGCTGGTCGAATGCAGGTACTATTCATATTCTAACTTTGATCATCTATTCCAGCTTCTGTTTATTGATAGTTGTATACATTGCTTCAAAATAGTCAATATTTGCTGGTCCACACTCAACAACATCGCAAAATATGCATAAATGATACTTTCTTGAACCGCCAGGTATTTAATAAGATCTTTTTTGCATATCTAGAACAATGAACCGCTGATGCGGCGCTATCAAAGCTAATATATGTCAACAAATTCGCAGATCTAGTACTTTTTGTTGGCGAGGCATTGGTCGGTAATGACGCCGTTGATCAACTATTAAAGTTCAATCAGTCTTGACGCTAGCACTTTTCACATTATCATCATATATGTAGATTAAGTTTATACAGTTGGTTAACAAGTAAATGTAATTTCTTACGAAATTAGCCGACCTCTCACCATCACCGAGCCCTAGGTTGATCGATGGAATCTTGCTAACCAAGTTTGATACCATTGATGATAAGGTAAAATGCAAACATATCGCATACATAATCTTTTACCTTCTTTTGTTCAAAAATTGGTTAATTGTGTTTGTCTAATATGGCGATGTAGGTTGAGCCGCACTTTCGATGGTTTACATATCTGGAGCGCCTATGATGTTTCGATGCGGACGTTTATAATCGACCGACGGTTTAACGCCAAGTCTATTGTGAAGACTTTGCTTAAATGAGTGTGCATGAAGTCGCCCCGAGTCACCGTCGGTTTTGTTCAGTCCCGGATCTGCTTGACCGCTTTACTTTCGGTTTGTCTTGTGTTAAATGTTGTTGGTACACATCTTTGTGATTCATACTCTATCCATGTCTTGTGATTCGACTTGTCATTGATGAAATCCAGTTTATTCTTAATAGCTTGATTTTCCAACCGCCGTGTAAATTCTCTTAATCGACCGTCATCTACGTGCTTGCTTTTTCTTATGCATCCTATGCATTACCATCGAAAATCTTGTATTTGTCGACCGAAATATGCTTGAAGTTTTATGTAAAGGGTAACTTGCGTAAACACCGCATTTTATATTTACACTTATTTGCATACATCTCTCAGAAATTATAGACCTTCCTGAGCTACATAGTTCGTTGATACCCCTTAGCGAAGATGTCTCGTGACTTTATTCGACAAACCTGCATAAGCGTCACACCTTAATCATTTGAACACATAAATGACGACATATGACTATTGCTGATAACTTTCTGCAAAAATGAATCTTAGATGACGGTAAATAAATATAAAAACAAATAATTGAGCTGGTTTGGTACAAATTGAGATGGTTCTGTTAGGACTTGCAAATTGAGTCATGGACTAAAACTTTCTTTGTAAGTACAAACATGTTACTACTCATCCGCTCAAAATAATGCCCACTTTTGTTATCTTCTAAACATCCGATCCGACCTTGATATTGGCAATTGATGGTTACTCTAAGCAGATATTACAAATTTCAAAATTTCAAAATTGATGGTTACTCGCCATGCGCCTCTGCATAGCTTAGGTGGATATGCAATTGTCTTTCGGTTTGTAATGAGGAATCGCTATTGGCATAAGTTTAATGCAAGATTTCGGCTTAGAAACTAAAATGACAATGAGAATTGACTTCTAACTCCCCGATAGACTGAGAGAATCCGTATAATACCTGATTCTAAAGCTCGAACCCACTCCTTCCCATAAGCTTGGATGGAATCCATAGGATAACTCATTTTAGAACTCATCATGTTTGTCTAACAAGCAAAATTACTGATAAAATGTAAGAAAAATTTATCTTAAATATATAATAATGCTTCAAAGCACCTTACTATACCAAGAGTCCAAGAATATATAGATGTCGTATATAAATCACAACACTAGTTACAAAACTGTCTTCAATACATTATTAGTAACAATGGTCAACCAAAACCTATATCAGATATTGTAACAAGACGTACACAAAAACAATCTGACAAGAAAGCTAAAATGGAAGACAAGTCTTCGTGAATGTTGTTCATCATATGGCTCATCGCTCCGTGTACTATAATATGCAACCATCAAGAGTATATTAAACGCCTCCAAAACCTTCTCTTGTGTCTGTCTTACAAATTTCAAGATCAAACGCTCTAAAAACTAAGATCTTATTTCCGCTTGTCTATCTTGAGGTGCAACCAACTGCCATAAAGAAGTATATGATGGAATATTGGCTGCTTCGACTCCAAGGGTTGCGAGATTACACCCGTATTCCCCGAGCGCTTTTAGACAAGATTTAATAGTCCGATCATTATGGGTCTAAATTACGATTGCATCATCATTCACATTATCAAGGGTTCTTAAATGTGCATTTTGAAAGTGATTACATGGTCCTAATATCAAGAGGACACCATCACTGTGTGATAAAGAACCTCAAAGGAGATAACGTTTGGATGCATATGTGAGAATCATATTTAGCCATAAGCTCTATCTAATGCAACATATGGAGTAATGGACTCATGGTTAGTTAAATATCCGACGATACCGATGGATTATAAACTTTTGCTTATGAAACCGATAATGACTATTTCACCGCAATAAATTTGTTGAAATCAAGTAGATTTTGATTAATATACTTGCCTTCACCCAATGTCGATCCTTCCAAGCAAGACTGCGATCAGCCTGAAAAAAAATTGTATGACATATAAGAATGCTGTAAATATGTTTAAATTCTTCATTTTTGTTTCTTGTTTCCGTTACATAAATGAGGTTCTTCACTATTCCGTTGTTTAGATACTGATTACATCAGTACACCTAGCCACATGAAATTAAAATGCAAGCAACAAGATATCAGTCATCTGACACACATTATTACCAACTAAAAATTCAAGGCTACTTGAAAATAACTGTTTAATATTCTGATAAACACAAAGAAACTGAAAATCTGTTTGTTAATTCTTCTTTAACCCTTGCAGTAAAATCTTAAGGGTAAAAGCATATAAAATTACCTTTCCGACCACAAACATTGGTATAAGAAAAGCAGGAACCACGGAAACGAGTCCTAGCAGCAAGTACTCCAACTCCTTGAAATCCTGTCATAAAAAACCATGTGTAACATACAAGCACAAATCAATAAGCACAACTGCCATATATAATGGTTAATAAGCTACACATTACTGATTCAGTCAAACCTTACTCACAAACAATATATCACAACAAAAACATGACATCAGAGAATCATTTACTCATTCATACCCAAAATGGGTCAATTATAATCTATATCAGTGCACTTGAAGATCTATGTGTATAGATCTTATCTATACCATTGTATTTTTTGTGTTTCCATGATAAAAACCGGAAACCAAATCTATATGTAAAAAAAAAAAAAAAAAGATAAAACCGAAACCCTTTGCTAGTACATTTCTAACCCACGGCTAGTACATTGCTAACCACCCCTGTGTGTGGGCAACCCACGGCTAGTACATTTCTAACCACCCCGGTGTGGTGGCAACCCACGGCTAGTACATTTCTAACCACCCCTATGTGTGGGCAACCCACGGTGGTTCGAAAGCACCATTAGCAACGGATATTACAAAAGCACCACCAAAAATTCCACAAAAACTCACCACTCTAACAAGCGCTAATCAGAGTTTCGGCTAGGATCTAGCTAGTACCTACGTTCGTCTAGGCAAAATTGCTCAGCTTTCAACCGATTAACAAGCAAAGAATGGCAAGGAACTTTTCTTAAAAGCTTTATCTCTTCTTCAGAGTCGATTCAATACATCGAGCACATTTTACATACAATCGGTAAAATAAACCGAAAATGACATCATATCGTTAGGATTCTTGTTGTTCCAGTGGTCGATTCAGTTGGTGGGCTGAGCGGAGGTGGTGGTGGGTTGTGGTGGTGATCGGAAGGAAGATCGTTGATGGTTTGATCTGGTGATGGTTTTGATCGGTGATGATCATCTGATTCATGGTTGGATCTGGGTAGGAGTGGGGGAGAGGGCAGTGTGTTAAATCTGTATCTATTATATATTTTTAAAATGTATATAATGTATAAAAAATATAATGTGTATTTTGTAATTAAAAGTATTTTGTATTCAAAAGTATTTTGTATATGAAGTGCATAAGTTGCCCAAAAGTACATATGTGTATGGGCAAGCTTGCCCAAGATATATGTATGCTTTTTATAATAAAAACTTTATTTTTTGCTAAAAGACAAATATTTGGGCTTCCCAAGAATGTAGGTCCCTTGCCAACCAACCTAAGACACTAGTGCAGGTGGGCCAAATATATGACACTTGTCAAACTTAGGGAGAGTTTTATGAGAGAGTACTGCGATTTTGAGAAGTGAAAAAAAAGTGAGGCATTTAAAGTAATATAGTTGGACAACTGAGGCATTTAAAGAATTTGCCCATAGATTATTTATGCTAAAAAGTCAACAAAGATTCATCTTACCTGGTGGTTAGTGCGAACATCGACAAACCACGTTTTCATAGTTTACTTTCAATTTATTTCTCAAAAGTAAGGTGAAACAAAACAATTTTGCCTTTATGTATACGGATCATTTGTCACTATAAGAAAACTTTATACCAATTTTATTGATAAAATAGTTGGAGGAATAAACTTTTTTTTGTATCCACTTGTTTCAACGCTACTACGCGACATATTATGATTGTGCTAGTATATAATTTTTGAATTAGGTGGTGGGTGGTGATTGTTAGCAGGGCCGTCCCATGAATTTTGAGTGCCCTGTTCAGTACAAAAAATTGGGCCCCTCAAAACACATACTTTAAATACTGGTATAAATTTTTTTAAATTGATAAAGTTGAAATATAAGAAGAAAACAAAACAGCAAATAAGTGAATTACTCTTACAAACAACAATATCAAGTGTAACTTATTTTTTGAAAAATGAACTTCTCCACGCATTCTTTGAAGAAAAGTTGTTGATTAAAGCTTCATAATCAATACTCTTCAACAGTCCATTCTCGATTGTTATTAATTCATGTTATAAATTATAAAATTAAAGGCATCGATTTGTTACGGAACATATAATAGGCCAAACAATTAGTTACTACTTTATTAATCTACTATAAAACAATTGATAATTCTAAAGACACAAAGATCCCATCAATTTGTCTATTATCTACTACAGTGCTACTACTTCGAAAAAAGAAATCATAGGCATAACTTGTACTAGTAGACTATAAGAAAAAATGCATAAAAAAAGTAATAGTAAAAGAATAAAAGATAGTACCTCTCTAGCAATTCAGTCACAAATTTGATTTAAGAAATCGAACTTTTACAGTTTGTGTAATCCAATGTATAACAAAAAAATGGTTGACTTTATTTTATAGCCAATTGAATAGGTTAAAAGAAAGATACCACAGACTTGGACTATGATACAAATTGGGAATTGGGCCTGTATAGTGCCCCTAAAATAAATAGGCCCTGTACAAATGCACATGTTGCACACCCTAAGATCCGGGCCTGATTGTTAGAGATGAAGATATACAAAGAAAGAAGATAAAGTTAAAAAAATAATAAAAAAAATAAGAGTGAGGCTTTAGTAAGATGGTGTTAAGGGGTAAAAATGAGCATTGGACATCTTTACTATCTAATCTAAAATGAAAAAATGGTCAAAAAGGAAAAGTGAAAACTTGAATATTGAATATTGAAAGTCAAAAGGGTGGTCAAACTTAAAAAAGTGAACTAATAAAGAAAATTGTTGAAACATATGCGTATGAAATAATACATGCGTTTCATTTGCACCATTTCAAACATTAGCTTAGGAAAGTATACACTGGACATTAACTTAGGAAAGTATACACTGGACATTAACTTTACATGGAAATGGACATTAACTACATTGCCTATATAAACGACTAGGACATCATTTCAAGTCGCATACAGAGAAATGGAATTGAAAAAATGAAACAAATGTTGATGATGATCTTGAGGTTAGAAATAATTTTCTTTGTTAGCACTCAATGCTTGTTAAAGCAGTTTCTTCTTGTTGTTGTAACTCTTGATGACATCTAAAATATCATTTTATTGTTTGTTTTCCTACAGCTTCATCCCCTCCCAACCTTGTCATCTCAAGTGATGACGATGATGATGAAGAAGAAGTAGTTCCAACGCCCACTGTTGAGAGTCAAGTAATCGTAGTTGATCGGATGTTTATCTTTAAACTTGCATTTAAACCTGCACATTGTTTTCGACTATGTTTACCTGATCAAATAAGTTATGGTATTCTTATATGCTTTTGTAAACTGATTTTATGATTTTAAGGTATGTGTTTAGTTTTTTGTCATAAACAATCGAAAATGGAAATAGTGTTACAATGTGATTGTTCGACTTTGGTCAAGTTCATGTTGGTCAAGTATTGTGTTATTTGATGGATCACTTTGTGTCTTCTAGAAAAGACACCACATTATTGCAAAAATATAACTGTAAATCATGCTTAGAATTTGTCCATAATTTGTGTTTTTTCATACATTCAATGTTAAGTATAGTTGTGATGAAGCTGTATTTTTCATACACAAGTTCATCTTCAAATCGTGTTGGTCAAGTATAGGAAGGATCCAGTGTTTTGGAAGGCTCAAGGCGCACTAAGGCGCGAAGGAGACCAAAGAGCCTCGAGGCGAGGCGCATACCAAGGCGCGGGATTCATGAATACGAGGCGCACTAAATACATTAAGTTTTTTTTTATAATATATGTGACCATTTAAGTAGCGTAAATAAGACAAAATAACATTAAATACTTAATACATGACACATATAACCATTATAAAGATTAAAATGAATCAGTTGTCACTTCTCAAATGGATCAACTCTTTGGCTTGATGAACTGCATATAAATTAAAATCCATATCAGACTTGTGTTCTACACTTGCAGACATACATCTAACAAAGTTCACAATTTAACCCAAATATCAAGCAAGCAACATATTAATATTCAAGGCATAATGCAAATCATACAAATACTCACCCTATGATGTGATGCTTGAAGATAAAATAAACTTATGACGTTATTTACAAATTAATAAAATAAACAATCAATAAAAATCAGTTCAAGATATAAACTTATGACGTTAGAGAGATTACATATTTGTAAAATGATCAGAATTTATAGTTACCCACTTGATTGTGTGTTTTAGTTCTTTTCCAAATTAGGGTTATTAGATATAACTTAAAAGGCTCATATATATAACTTATAAGACCCATGTATCTTATCTTTATATTTAGAAAACAGCCCCAAAACCTGTTACATCTCTTAGGCGCAAAAAGCTCCAAAGCGCAAAGGCGCAAAAAGCCCCAAGGCGCTGCGCTTTTTATGGGATTCATGCATGTCGTGAGCCTCGATCCGAAAAAATCCTTAAAGCTTGAGCCTTGAGCGAGGAGCGCCTAGGCGCGCTTTTTAAAACTATGGGATTTACTGTGTGCTCAAATATATAAAATATTATATAAAATTCAAAAATATAGTTACCTTAAGAAACTTTAATATGTGACAAATTGGTTAGTCAATCAATCACTTTTTAAGGAAATGTTTTGTGGAATGAATGTCGTGTCAATAAGTTAATATAAGAAAGTAAAACAAATATCTTAACAAATCTTCCATCTTTTTTAAGCTATGCAAAGACTTTCGTAACAAGTTTTCTAAAGTGTATCGTTTTAAATTGAACAAAAATATGTGGTAACCTTAAGAAACTTTAATATGTCACAAAATAAGTTAGTCAACCAATCATTTTTAAAGAACAGTTTATGATATGAACGTTGGGTCAATGAGTTAATATAAGAAAGTTAAACAAATATCTTAACAAATCTTCAATCATTTTAATATTGTGCAAAGACTTTCGTAACAAGTTTTTAAACTAATTTTGTAACAAGATATTTTTTAAATTGTGTTAAACAAGCATCTATATTGATTTTGTAAACTTAAAGCGTGTATTTTCTAAAACAATTCTTAACAAATCGTGTATATTATGAATTTTTTTTTTCCAAACTTTACACATTTGTAGCCACTAGGATTCAGTGAGAAGAAAACTTAAAATGAGAAGAATGATAAATAACTATAATCGCATAGTTGAGATGCATCGACTTGAATTAGATGCATCTCTATTCATTTAGATGCATCACAATTAGTTTCGAAAGTGATTTTGAAGTGAAACCGATGCGAATTAGTACTAGCAACAAATTTGACCCGCAGAGGACGAAAAATACATAGAATTCGTCTAACTTGATGAAATGCATCTAATATATGTATATGCATCTAATTTTTTTGCTAGAAAATATATAATGATGCATCTAAAAGATTAGGGATGCATCTAATTCAAATTGATGCATCTCTATTCATTTAGATGCATCACAATTAGTTTCGAAAGTGATTTTGAAGTGAAACCGATGCGAATTAGTACTAGCAACAAATTTGACTCGCAGAGGACGAAAAATACATAGAATTCGTCTAACTTGATGAAATGCATCTAATATATGTATATGCATCTAATTTTTTTGCTAGAAAATATATTATGATGCATCTAATTCAAATTGATGCATCTCTAATGTGTAGTTATATTTATTTCTCATCCTTCTTATTTTAAGAATTCTTCTCATTTGATCCTTAGTCATCTCCTTATTAGTATATTCATGGTTTGCAAACAAAACTGTCATCCGTGAATGTCAAACTTAATTTCTATTACTTTGCATGGTAACTTTGGAAAGTATTCATTGTTTGCAAATAAAATTGTCATACCATATACTCTTATACCATTCGTGAATTTCAAACCATGTTAAGAATTTTTGTCAGAGTTGAATTATCAGATGTTACAACCGTTTGCAATTACATTTTGATATTTTTACGTTCTATGTTGAATGTTAAACAAAACACTTACCATAATATCACATATCGTTAATTGTCTACCGTTAGAAACCGCTGCCGCCAGGCGCGGGTAATTGCCTAGTATTTAATAAGACGAAAATAGCCAATGTGGGGAGATTTAACGAGTGTTAGTGAGAACCGTTAGAGGAAGGGATTAACAGCGAATAATGTTTGAGAGTTAGGGACAAACGATGCATTTTATACGGTCAAAGGAGTAAAAGGTAAGGTCAACGCAAACTCCAAGGACGATGTAATTTAGTCTAATGTTTTAAAAAAGAGAAATGCTAGAGCCACTCACAAAATCCATACAAAAAATCCACTTGCTGACGTGTCAGCGGGTGATTGGTTTAATAAGATAGAGTGTTGATGCATAATCTGGCGCGGGCAGGATTCAACGACTCTCCTTAGCCGTTAGTCGTCTTCTCGAGCCCTAGTAGACCTGTCAACAAAGAGAACCCGTTAGGAGTGGACCCGAGGCCGTAGCCCGGGGTCCACCTCCGACGGTCAAGTTAGTATGCGATGTAGCATAGCATAAGTTCTTAGGTTAGAGATAACCTCGCATGTATATATAGGACATGGATTAGGGTTTAGGTGTAGAGTGCCGCATCTGCCGGGCCGACCCATTCCTCCGACCATACGCCCACAAGCCCCCCAAGTCTAGTATGAGATAGCGCATGGCTATGTTATGCTAGACTTAAGTTCTGATGGCCGCGTAGGTGAAAGTGGAACCCGTATGATGCATCCTCGTAAGGGCGTACCTTTTGTACCAGATACGTAGCATGGCGCGACATAAGACGCTTCTGTAGCGAAGGCGCGGCTGGCGCGACAAAGAGGTGCGACGAAGACGTGCTTCTGCCAAGATAAGTGCGCCGCTGGCGACAAAGAGGTGCGACGAAGACGTGCTTCTGCGCATAAGTGCGCGCTGTGCCAAGCGACAAAGAGGTGCGACGAAGACATGCTTCTGCAAGATAGTGCGCGCTGTGCGAGACAAAGAGGTGCGACAGAAGACGTGCTTCTGCGCGCATTACATCCGTCTTTACGACCAACAGAGGACGCCTCCCTGCGCAAGATGGTGCGAATATTTAAATCCGTCTTTGTACCGAGCTTATGCTTCGCTTCCAAATATACCGCGATGCGCACGGAAACAGATAGTAGTATATACCCGGTAGCCCCCAAGTTTGATGATGCTACTCATGTAGGAGCATTAAACTTATTTAATCTGCGAAAAACACTGAATGCAAAGATTAAAAGTATATGCCGCGAATCGCAAAGATATAAAACCTAATTAATTGAAACAATAGACGACATAGCATGAGTAATATATTGCGCATATCATAAATAATATATAGCACATACGAAGTGGCGTCCGCACCCATCGTGGGATGCGTACCGACGAAATAATTAATTGTGTTTTTTTAATGTATAAAATAAAAACTCGGATAGATGTACCGTGACCGCGACTAATAGACGCAGATGGATTTATCGTAACCGCATGACTCAACGTTTGTGGATGATAGCAGATGTTTATACCACGGCCTTTGGTCCAGTGCGCTCATGGCGATTGACTAGCATCGTGGTGTTCACGCGCACGCCGCTCCGCGAAGATGTCTGAGCAACGCACGCCTAATGCGGATAGATTTATCATAACTGCGTTGTTCGGCGCCAATAGCGCACCAACCGTAAAAACAGTACCGCGAATTAATTCGCGGCTAAAAGATAAAAAGCTCCGATCGTGCGGATATTTTCTTAGGTCCAATCGTGCGGACTAAAATATAAAATAGGTCCGATTATGCGGACTTTATCATAAATTTAATTTTTTTTAGCATAATCGTGTATGTTGTGATATGCAGCTTGCATCAGAATATCATATCAAGGAATCAAGTGTCTTGGTTCCTAAGTTGTTAAATGTGCACCATATGCGATGTTGCGCACCCGTCGTGGGATGCGTACAAAACTTATTCCAACGTCTTGAGAACAAGGTGTTTAACAAGGATACGTGATCCAATGTTGATGGGTTTGCAACCCTCTTACTCAACAAGTTGTTTAGTAGGTTAACTTATCCTTTTACCATCGTGGGTTTATTTTAGTGCATGCACGCCATGTAGGCAAGAGATAAAAAATGTTAAGACATAAAGTATATGGAAATAACAAATTAAAATATGTCGCGAAGTTAGCTAGAAACCGCGACGTTTTATTGATACTTGCAAGTTTTACGCATAGCAGAATGCAAAGGTTTTAGAGTTACCGACTTTAGAAATTGATTTATGCTTTTCGGTAATAGGAGAACACGAAACATAGTTTATTTGTGGTCCCACGGATGGCGCCAACTTGTTGATGCATAATCTGGCTGCGCAGGATTCAACGACTCTCCTTGGCCGTTAGTCGCCTTCGAGCCCTATAGACCTGTCAACAAAGAGAACTCAGTAGAGGACCGGAAGCCCCGGGTCCACCTCCGACGGTCAAGTTAGTATGCGATGTAGCATCACATAAGTTCTTAGGGTTAGAGATAACCCATGTATATGTAGGACACTGGATTAGGGTTTAGGTAGAATGGCCAGATTCTGCCGCCGACCATTCCCTACCAAATCCGACCATACATCCACATAGAGGAGAGAGAAACTGCCAGAAAATGTACCAATCACCTACTGACACGTCAGCGAGTGAATTTTTTGTGTGAATTTTGTGAGTGGGTTTAGCATTGCTGTTTAAAAAAAGGTAGTAGTTGGTAAAAAAAAAGGGATAATTCCATATTTACCCAATCTAAACATGAAAATGTCATATATACGCAAAATACAACTTTGAATGCATGATGTACAATGTATTTAAAGCATGTTTTAGGTAAATATGATATTATCATGTTTAAGTTAAAATAAAAAAAAAAAAAAAAAAGATAAAGATAAATGGTAAATGAGAGAGAAAGAAAGTCTTGGAGAGGAAGAAAGTTTTGGGGGTTTAAGAAGAAGGAACAAATTAGGGCTTCTCTCCTCCATCTATCATTTGAAAGAAAGAAAGAAAAGAAAAGATGAATCGTGTATTGAGATCTCAAGGGGCGATGAACGCCGTGAGGCTGCTCAACAACAATCTTCTCCATTCTTCTTCTAATAAAACCACCACTGCATTGAAAGCTCTTTCTTCATCTTCCAACCCTCTTTTCAATTCTTCACCCGTCCGACATTTTCGTTCCTCTCGTGATCCATACAAAGACAGGTATTAATTAATTCATTCATTTTTATTAAATATTTTTATTATTAAAGTAAGCAAGTAATTAACTAATGAATATAAATTTAGTTTTGAGAGCCCTGCTCCGCCTATGAATTGGGGGCTGCGAATAGTGCCAGAGCGCAAGGCTTTCGTTATCGAAAGATTTGGAAAATACGCCAAGACATTGGACCCCGGCCTTCATGTGCTCATCCCTTTTGTCGATAAGATTGCTTATGTTCATTCCTTGAAAGAAGAAGCCATCCTCGTCCCCGACCAGACCGCCATTACCAAAGACAACGTCTCCATCTCCATTGACGGCGTCCTCTATGTTAAGATTATTAACCCTCAGCTCGCCTCTTATGGTGTCGAGAATCCTCTCTACGCCGTCATTCAACTCGCTCAGACCACTATGCGTAGCGAGCTTGGCAAAATCACTCTTGATAAAACCTTTGAAGAAAGAGACACTCTCAATGATAAGATTGTCGTAAGTATCTTTCTTTTCATTGCATTACTTGTATCACTGCCTTGGGTTTAAAATCACAGCAACTTGGTTTCACTTATTATCTATTGAGTTAGCTGTTTTCTGTCACGTTGCATTAACTTCATTATGCTTGTTTAGTTGCTTCTCTAGATAAACTTTTCAATCCAGTAGGTAGAGGTGGCAAAACGGGCGGGCCGGGTGGGCACTGGCACGGGCTTAAACGGGCACATGTTATACAAATCGCTTAATAAAAGACCTAAAACGACTAAATAATTTCCTTAAACGTAATATCTTATTTATATTAACAAAAATAAATATATTATATAAAAAAAATCTTTAAAACGATCGTTAATGTTCAACAATTGAGAGAGAAAAAAAAAGTGCCCGTTTGTGCCCATTTAAGTTTTCAATGGGCTATATGTGCCCGTTTCAAAAAAAGAAGGGGGCTAAATGTGCCCAAATCTTTTAAAAATTTGCTCATTTAGCCCATCTTTTTGCTTCTGGGCACATTTTGCCACCTCTACCAGTATGTGAGCATCACATAAGATATACAGCATAGAGTAATGACATACACCTGCTGTTTGATCACACTAGGCTTTATGGCCGATGATATGCATGGCCAAACAAGAAAACTTTATTTCAACTCTGCCACATTGGAATTGTCAAACTTCTCATACTACTGTCTCTCTTAATGTACTATATGTTGCATGTAGGCATTGGTGTTGTTCATTTACTAATTGTATACCAACTGTATCGCATTACATACTTTAAAGTCCGACAGCATACATAGTTACTTTACCAGTTAAGCTGCGTCTGATATAGTATAACAAAGAGGTATGCTCTTCTAAAAGTAAGTATGAAAAACAAATAGCATTGTTTGATTAAAAGATATAGGTGGGTTGGTGCAGTTTATCGCTGAAATGGGCCAACTTTTTGGATCTATCAAGGCTATAATTATTCGCTTTCTTTTGTTCTATTCTAAAACATTGTGAATTGGTTGTCTGCATTTTTATTGACTTCTTTAACACGCTATATACATGTATGTTATCTTTCCTGTGGTGACATGTTTTTTTTTTATCACAAATTTGTTCCATTTTTTATTTTTTTTTTACTATGATAACAAGAGTTCTATAACGTGTTTTTATGCAGATTGCAATCAATGAGGCTGCAAAAGATTGGGGACTGACATGCCTTCGTTATGAAATCAGTAACCTACATCATTTCAGTCACTTAGTTTAATTTGATACTATAGAGTAAAATATTTCTTGTAGATACTTTACATTTGCCATAATAATTACATATGATCTCTTCTTTGTATAGGGGATATAAATCCTCCTGCGGCTGTTAAAGTGGCTATGGAGATGCAGGCGGAGGCAGAGCGTAAGAAGAGAGCCTCAATTCTGGATTCTGAAGGTAATAATAAAACCCAACTAAGTTTATCATTATAATTAATCTATTGTCTTGCCGTTTCTCGAGGTTCACATCATAGTATCATAACATATATAATTTATCATATGTAAAGCCATTAGGACATAATTAAAGCATATTGGAAATCTTAGGAGCCATCATTTTTACCGAAATAATCTATATATTTTTGCATTCCTTGTTAGTATTACACAGAGGCTAATGATTAAATTCTCAATCCATTTCACGGGGTAACAAAATTGTAATCAATAGTTTGTCATTTGCACTCACATATACATATGTATATATGATTAAAGCAGTTTTCTTTTACTTACAACAGCGGAGAGACAAGCACAGATTAATGTTGCTGAAGGAAGAAAGACCTCGGTGATGTTGGAAGCCCAGGGTAAGTTTATATAAACTGAGAAGCTTAAATTTAGATCTATTAGATAGATTCGGTCAGCCTCATGTCAATTGTATGCCGTACAAACTTTAAATGTAAGATCATATGTGTCGAGCCTTGGGGCTTCAAGGCTTTGCTGGGTTTGTTGGATCATGCTTAATATATAGTTATAAACTACAACAGGCTTTGCTGGATATAGAATTTGAAATAAAACCACGAATGGAAGGCCATTTTAATATTTAATCATCTTCGTTAAATGGGAGCTCCTTCTCACCTGGTTGATGCCAAAAGATTACTGAAATGTAGAAACGCAGAGACTATGCACTTCCGTTTTTTAGTATTCTTATTTTAACCTTGTTCTATGTACTGTTTCAGCACAAGCAGAGGCTATTTTGGTTAAAGCTCAAGCAACAAACAAAGGACTTGCGTTGGTCTCTCAATCAATAAAAGAAAATGGAGGAGCCGAGGTAAGCTTTTATGGGCTTTAATTTGTATATCATGTATGTACCTGATCTTTCATGTATATATAGACCTTTGGTTGCAATTCACCTTTGAAGCCGTATAAATGGTTCGTTCTTGTAATCCATAAAATCTGGCACCTTGGTCCCACTAGCAGCAATTGGGTAGTAGTGCGGCTTCCAAATTTTATCAGAGTAGTGGGTTCACTTGGGCTTACAACCAAATCAGTATCTTGTGTCATCTGACAATGCCCTGTTATTTTTTTAGCCCATAAATGATTCTTGCACTTGTAATTCTTTTTAGCATTGGTAGAATATCTGGAATTCACTATCCATATGCTTAAGGATCATACTAGTTTTCACTTGATTAAGCACCAATCCTTCACTAAAGTTTTTGCTCGTCAAATCTCACATCTGGAATTTGAAATTCATCTATTGTAAAACCAATCTATGTTGCACATACTTTGTATTGAATCTGAAACGTTGTTGGGTTTGCAGGCAGCAAGCTTGCAAGTTGCAGAAAGATACATTGATGCCTTTGGAAAGTTGGCAAAGGAGGTGAGTAGTCATAAGCTCTCCTGCTTCTGATAATTAAACGTGCATTAACTATACTCATTGCTTACGACCTTTATTTGGTCCATGTTTACAGGGTACTACATTGTTGCTCCCTGCTAATGCTTCAAACCCTGCCAGCATGGTGGCTCAGGCGCTCAGCATATTTAAAAGCTTAAACGGTCAGGATACTGCAAAAACCCTCCTATCCAAGTCAACAACAGATTCCAAAAGTGACTCACATGAGAACCACTCGGTGAATTCTAGTCTAGGAGCACCAGTGTTTTCACTTCAAGACAAAAGGAAGAATTGAAGATGATGATTTCATGGATGTAGTCATTCACTTACTGAGAATTGTTTCCTTTGTACTGCACGGCTTTGATCAGATTACTTGGTTTTTATTGGTTAAATTATGCCCAATGCTGTTTTTTGCATATAGTTACACCCTTTTGTTTTAGGTAAACACTTTGGAGAACGATATTATAATTTCTTTGGGTCTGAGACGGGTATTAGTAGAAAGTGGACTACTGGTTGGATGCAAGACAATAATTAAACAGGTTGAAAAAAAACCAACCTTGTTAACTCTTAAAAGGTTTTGTTGTGGTTGTTCATCATGATATGAAACCAAGTTTGTCTTTTATTGAATCCTGAATGTTTTATTATTGCAATTGTAACTGGAATGGCATAGACAGCATAGTGGTTGGGGGATACACAGCTTTAATAAAGGGAACATGAAGCCTGACTAAACATTGATGCCTAACATGACAGGCTAATATTTAAGCATGTATGCAGATAAAAGATGCATTTAGTTTTTATGTTAATGATCAAACCTTGTTTGTCACACCAGGACACATAGCCGTAACTGTGCTTTACATGTTTTGTTGCGGTTCAGTGTCTAATTTTTTTCACATGCAAATATAGATATGCTATTTAGTGACAAAATGCAAGACAGAAATGAATGAATGAATGTATATGCAAAAAGAAAAAAACAATCCTCAAGCCTTGAACAACAATTTACAATTGTAATAACGAATAATGAAGCCTATGAGACCGAAAAAGAGAATGGGAGAGAGGTTCAGAGGAAGCCGAATAAGACTAAGAAACCGAGGAGAAAAAGCCAAAGAATGTGAACCAGGAGAAGCGCCTGACCTGATATGGTCGGGACAGTCCCATATTCACAAAATCCAATGTTGGCGACACGTGTACCTGCGCATTTGGCCTCTGCACATCCGCACCAATATGTTACATTATTGACACCGCATACAGGAGTTGTCCTGAAGCACTTAACGGGACATGGAATTAATGAGGAGTCGGACGGGGGGCACGCATTAGATGACGATGATGGAAGCTGCAAGAAATCTGGATTGGATCTGACGCAGGTGGTGATCATGATGATGATGATGATCATAGGTAATGGTCTCATCAACATGGTGATGGAGGAAAAGAGCTAAATGTTGGTGATATCATTGGTTACGCGCTTTTTTGTATTTTTGATTTTCATTCTCAATATTCTTTCATTATTTCTTGTTGGCCAAACTGATCTTTTTTGAAGAAAATTCAATCACCAAAATTTATGGCTTATTGTCCCCCATCTAGCCTTTTGTTTTGATGAAATGAAATAAATTTTTATTTCACTTATACAGATAAAGAAAAACTTACGATGAATAAGAAGCGTTTTAAGAAAGCATTTGTGTGAAAACTTATTATTCAAATTCAAGTATATGGGTGTATCGAACTCGACACTTTGCTTAGTTGTGTGTATCGTTTTTATATTTTTCCTATTAGATGACTAAGGGGCCGTTTAGTTGGAGAGAAATACTCCATTTTTCCAGAAAACTTTTCATATGAAAAGGGAAAAACAGAAAATCCGTTTAGTCGCACTTTTTTTCAATAATTTTCCAAAAATATGAAATTCTCATTTTTCAATTTTTAATAGAAAAAATGAAAATAACATTACACCCTTCTCACTTTTTTCATTTCCAAAATAATTACACTATTTCCTTTCACCCTACACTTTTATCATGCCTCTTCCATCCTCCATCCTCCACCTTCAACTAAACAACTTTTCATTTTAAAAAAAAAGAAAAATATAACTCCAACTAAACGGATTTTCAAAATTTTCAACTCTTCTCTAGAGGAGAAAAACCATTCCCTCTCTCTAGGAATTTAGAAACGGAAAAATAGGAAAAAAATTTACCAACTAAACGGGCCCTAAACTTTTCACTTTTTTCTTTGTTATGTAATGAATATACTCGCATAAGTAGTTTTGAAACCTTAGGGTGCGTTTGGATTGTCTATGAATTTCGAATAAGATTAGGATTTAGGATTGGTATCAAAGAAAAAGAGCAAAGAGATGGTGAAAATATTTAATAGATTTCTTTTAGAGAAATTGAAATTACTTAACTATCTCATACTCTTGTGCCATTCATGCATACATATAAGATAACATTCCAACATCATCAGTTTATCATCTTGAAATAACATTCCAACATCATAAATTTATCATCTTGAAAACAGTAACCGTGTCTAGCTAAAACATGATTATAAAGTGCTAGTGATCAATTAACCTCAACACTGTTGGGAATGTGGTCAAGCAATAACACCTCCAAAACTTTTTGCTTTCAACTGAATCACAATCAAACCAATCACCTAGCTCCATCAAATTGCGAAAAGAGTATAAAGGTAATGTAACATTCAGAACCTTCAATAGGGACACTTTATGTTTGATGGAAAAATGAGACCTTTAGCTTTCAAACGAGTGAAAACCTGCCAATAAAGAAGAGCAACGATAAGAGAACAAAGATGAGAATGCTGCAATCAATGTATAAATTAACTAAATGGAACTTGCAATCACACCCCATAATAATTAAAGAGACACTTTCAAGAGGAAGAAAGAAAGACATTCATACTCAAGGAATTAGTTCTAAGCAGCTAATTAACAAAGCATCCACAACAAAGACCATCAACAAGTAAGTACACACTCATTGTCTGTGACAAGGTATATTGGGACGGGTTCATAGTTTCTTGTGCAATATACAAATATGGTAGGATAATTTTCAATATAAGTCTAAGGTGGTGTTTGACTTCCGTAAAGGATTCACCATGGGTATGAGGTTGATAAATGGGTGGAATAAATATGGGCATGATTATTCGAAAAGCGTTGTTTGGTTTATAAAAACCTGAGTTTAAATACTTTTGTAAATGTGTGTTCTGTTTTTAACCATCATCCTCACGTTAATAAAAAACAGTAGAACTAAATAAAAAAAATCAAGCCCACAAAGTTGCGTCCTCCCCTTTGTGCAAGAATCTAAAATGTTAAAAATATTTACATGATAACACCATGTGGTTATGTGCTCAAGAAAGAAGAAACAAAACAAGCATTTATTTATACCTCTATGCTACTGAACATGGAAATGTCTGTTAATAAACAGAAACCATGAATCATTAAATTAGAGCTAATGTTGTGAGTTTCTGAACATTAAAAAAAATATATTGGTATAACTTATAGTCCTTTCTAGCTTGTTTGAGGATGGTGATGTAGTATAATTTTATCACAGTAAAACATATAGGAGTATCAGATATGACGAGGAGGTGATCTATTGTTTGCATACATACAAGTCACATTATTATTAATGAAAATCAAAATGCAAAAGAAAGTTTTACCTTTGAGCATGTTTTCCCAATTTTAACCTCCTTGACATGGCCAAGGCTTTGTATTAATCCTTGGAGCACCTCTTCCTGCTTTTCCTGAGGCTGGTCAATTGGGGATTTGGAATAATCTAGTTCAGCTTCAATTTCGGAAGACACATTTAGCAACACACCCTCCTTTCGCAATACCAATTCTCCTTCGAATGCTAATGACAAAATATAAGGAGCATTGATTTCGACTACACGATGTAAGTTTCCACTGAGCACCAACTTCTTAACACTTTTGTTAGTAACATCAAGCCGCTCAAAACCATAGCAATAACCCAGCTCCAAAGTTTCCAAAAGAGGAGTTCCGGATAAAATATTTTGAATGAGATCTTGGTCTAACTCCGCCGCATGTTGAATATTCAAAGTCCTGAGGTTTTCCCAACTAACGACATGGGCTTCTTCAAATGAGCAGTCATCCAAAGTGAGATGAATAAAACTTGAACAGTCGAAAACGAAGTCAGGTAAAAGAAAGCCATTGTCGAAACTATACGAATAACGACCCAACAAAGACATATAAAAATCAAAGTGTTGAACGTTATGAGTAATAGCCTCCCAAATACAATCGTCGACTTGAGATTTATCGTAGGAATCGCCTTCCGCGTCAATATGGTAACAGGCATCGAGTGTGAATTTGTTGAGAGGGTTGTTGGAATGGCTTATAATTCTTTCGATGGAGGAATAGAATTCAGTGTAATCATGCAAACCTCCATCATCAATAATAGTGATATTAGAAAGTTGTTCACGCCAAAGATGTTGCCATCTTTTGGAGAGTGTACCCGTTCTTATGGCGTATTTTGTTTCAGGTAAACGATAGATGATTTCGATAAGTAAGCAATCCGGTAGCAAACTTATTCGATCCTCCACTTTTTCAACCCTAATTTGGCAAACCACAAGGACGGTTTTTGCAATGATGGAGGACCAAAAGTGCATGTAACAGTGCCAAATCCGGACGATCTTTGCACTTATTGATTCACAAGGACGAAACATGCAATTTGACCAAACCACAAGGACGCTTTTTGCAATTTACTCATTATCTTTTGTTAACTTTCAACTTGTGTCTAGTCGTCTAGATAACACCTTTTTTTTTTATTACCTTTTACCTAGATGAGTACCCGTGTATAACAACGAGATTTTATAACGAAAAATACTTGTAGTGATAAAAAAAGGGTTCGTGGGTTATAAACAAAAAAATAATAAAAGTTTAAGAATTTGGGGATTAAACACGATTTAAACTGGATGAAAATAATATTTGTTATAGGTTATAAACGAAAATAATAATAAAACCATATATAGTTTTCTTATTTTTCATTTTAAAGAATATGATTTTTTTCTTTATATATATTTAGTAAAGATATAAATATAGATAAAACAAATTACCAATACGATCATATTCCACTACCATTTTACTAATTTCTACCCAAAATACGACCCTTTACCGTTTTGTCCAATATGGTGTGCTTTAAATGGGGCGTGCACACCATTCTATATTTAATTTCACCGTATACTTACACATATATATTATCATCCAAACAAATTAATTGTGATGCTCTAAATATGATACTTACGCACCAAACATTTATAAGGCTTTAACGCATTTGACCAAATTCAACAACCATCAAAAGTTATCATTTAATGTTTGGTTCGCAAAATGCACCCACAGCGCACCAAAGTATATGTGGAAATTTCTCGTTCGTTTAAAAGTTAAATATGATGCTCTAAGATGACCCATCATTTGTGTTTGAATTTTTTTTTCTTGCTCATTTAATGTTTGGTGCGAGCACACCAAAAGTGACAAAACCGAAAATACGATTAAAATAAGTCTTTTATGAAACTACACTAGCAAATACAACTATATATGAAACTTTCACTTTTTAATAAGTTTAACATATGTCTTCCCCCGTTTTATTAGTTTCTATACTACCTACACCATCGTTGTCCTTCTTTCCTAATAATTTTTAAGATTTTCATAAATAGTTTTTAAGCATTAAAAGTTAGAAAGCTATGTTTACATAATGGACATATACATCAATTCAACACATTTAATTAATACAAGTTAATACTAATCTTAAAACACCCCCTCACTCATATGTAAAATTATATTATCACATGTTACAATTTAAGAAAGCAACTAATCTAACTAGAAAGATTTTAAAGCAAATACAACTAATTAAGCTAGATGTACAATCAATTTATGCATTAATACCTATGTATATTGACTGGTCAGCTCCAGTAGTTAGAGCGGAGGGTGTGGGATCGTTATCCCTCGCCGTGAGCCTACGTGGCTCTTCGCCGTGGGCCGCAGCCACACCGGTGTCCTTCGCCGTGGCTCGTCGTTGGATCCACCGCCGTGGTGACGACGAAGATAAAAAGCTGACAAACCCACTAATACCAACGGTAATATTTGAATTATATCCGTTATTAAACTGTGTGTGTGAATATGAGTGTGCAGGAAGATGAAGATAACAATTAATTAATTAATTAATTATTATTATTATTATTATTATTATTATTATTTTTTGAGAATTGGGCTGCAAATGAGACTTGGTTTGAAAGATGTATGTGTCAACCAAAAAGACCAACTTATGGTCCCAGATCATTTATAATATCGCCCATGTGTTACTTAAGTTGTTGGAATTTGGTCAAGATTACCTCACGCTTTTGATTTATAAAAGTGCCCGTGTTTTAATTTTTTTTATAAAACTGTTATTTATATTTTTTATAAAAAATTTTAATGTATTTTAATTATTAATGAAATAAATTTAGTTTATTTGAAAATTTGAAAAAAAAAAATAAAGTTGTAGTGGTGGGCCTCAAATTGAGAAGTTGAGGTTTGTCATGAGTGGAGTGGGGTGGGGTGGGGGGGGGGTTGTTGTGGTTAGTTGTGGAGATTTGTTATGCTGAGGTGGCGCTGATGTGGCAGTGATGAAGAGTTTGAGCTCCATCACTACAACCACCCCTCTTAATGTAATATTTAAAACATCTCCTTAATAAAAAGTAGACTAAAATACACGGTTGGTCCCTAAACTTGGCAAAACGCTTCGTGTTGGGACAGAACTTGGCATTATCATCGTCGGAGGTCCAAAAAATAGGCATTATATGCCAAACTCGTCCCTTGACCAATAACGCCGATGTCAACGTCTTTTTTCTGTTAGTTAGTGGAGGGTATTATAGTCCATACACATTTATACCTCACCTTAGTTAATTCTGAGAAAAGCTACCGTATACCATCTTGATCGTTTCCCTCCTTCGTCATACAACCCTCACACACACTTTAACAATGGCAGACAAGGAGCTTACTTTTACAGATGTAACTAATGAGATGGTAAAATATGTGAAGGCAAAATATGGGGATACTTGGTTAAAAGAAGATGAAATGTCTGATAATGTGTTTTATGATTTATGCAGATTTGCGAAAGAAGCTCAAATGATGAAAGGTTAGTCGGGGTTTTTTGTATTTGTGTGATTGGCATTTTAAGGGATGAGCATAAATAACTCTAATTTATTTGACAGAAATTTGAGCAGTGTTCGAATCTGTCAAAAAGAGGGATTATAGCAAGCTAAAGGTATCTGACGATATGGTTGAGTATGCCATGGCTACTTATAGGAATAAGTGGGATATAGGAGATGACATTGCTCATGTGATACTTGAAGACTTGTGGGAAAAATATGGGAATAAGGAGTCTGAGAAAGGTTAGAGTTAATGTTTGCAACCTAAGAAAGTTGTAATGGGTGAACTCTTATTTCTTCTTTTTGTCTATCTTTCCGATACTAACGTGAAAGGAAATGAAATTGATGTCATCATTATTTCGCACACATCTGATGATGAGTGCGGGAACATGTCTTCTAAGACCACTACTTTGAAAGGTTCCACTTCCCAAGCGTCCAAGGCTTCCGCTCCCAAGGTTGTACTTGGTCTTGTAGCGGCTGTGGGATGCTCCAAAGACAAATAGGAATGAGTGATATGTGCCTCCCCCTAAGGACCTCAAGTCTCCCCCCATGAATATCAAGTCTCCCATCAAGAAGTTCACCTGTTATTTTTAGTTGTTGATGTATATTTTTTGGCTGATGATGGTTACTGTAACTTGATACTTTTAACATGTATATTTTTCTTGATATGGTGTAATTAGGTGGTGGTGTAGGTATATTTTGGATTTCTTATTTTCATTTTGTAGTTGCTTATGCAGTTTAGGTGGGTGTTTGGGAAAACCCATTTTGACTTATAAGGTCAACATAAACCAAATTATTAGAGGAACTACACCGAATTGTTATTATTTAAAATCTCTTTTGTTTGACTTATAAAGTCAACAGATTCAAATTGTAACCAAAATTCTTTTGAGAACTTGCCTGGTTTTGATGGGGAGGGGAAGGCTGAAAGGGTTGGTGGTGCTGCTGCTGATGTTTCAAACGGTGTTAAGACACCCTTTAGGAGCAAAGAAAAGATTACAAACTGCGTTCCTAGCTGTGCCCAAAGGCGACCCTAGGTGATGTTTCAGTGATGAATACCAAGTCATGTGTTTAATTCCATTAAAAATGCTTGACAATACCTAACTTATATGTTTGTTGTTTGTATACTTGTTTTGCGCAGATAAGGTAGCAGCGAAATCATCAATTTAGGGTTCATGTTTTGTCGGTCAACAGCTTGGATATTGATAAGAGTGTAGATCATTTGAAGATTCAGAAATTGAACGCTTTTGAAGTTGGGCCCAAATTCATCTTTTATATTTTGTAAAATATCAAGATATTACCATGTATCAACAATGACTCAGTAGTATCATTTATGTTCTAGTTTCATCAAACACCTAATATAGTTGTTATAAGTCAACTAGCTAAGCAGTTGATAATGTATAAATTTGTTTGTTTATCCTGGGTAAAATTCTGTGAGCTCATACTTTCTTTACCATTTGACTTTTATAAAGTCATACTTAAGTGGTCAGGTACACTGTTAGTTAGTGGAGGGTATTATACTTGAGTAAGAATTAACTAAGGTAAGATATAAATGTGTATGGACTATAATACCCTCCACTAACTAACGAAAAAGACGTTGACATCGTTATTGTCAAGGGACGAGTTTGGCATATAATGCCCATGTTTTGGACATCCGACGATGATAATGCCAAGTTTTGTCTCAACGCGAAGCGTTTTACCAAGTTTAGGGACCAACCGTGTATTTTAGTCTAAAAAGTATCATTAATATAGGGTGAGATCAATAAAGATCACATAAAAACTAAAGATCAAATGGATCAATCTCAACCATTCAATTTTGATCAAATTAATTAAATTAACTTTCACCCTTATATTTAAAAATTAAATATCTCACAAACCGTTAATAGTTAAATAAAACCAATTATACCATTGCGACAAAAATAAAATTATCTTTCTATAGATATCCAATATTATATACTTTCGAAGAACTTATTTTTTATCGTTTTATACGGGTTTCGATTTATTATGCTATAAATTAAAATTTTAAAAATACTCTTTTGTGTTAACACAACCTCTAAACCCTAACCCCAAAACCCTAGACCTCTAAAACCTTGAACCCCTAAAACCCTAACCGCTAAACCAAAAAAACCTAAATCCTATCCGCTAAACCGTAAGAAACCTAAACCTTTAACCCCTAAAATGCTTAACCCTAAAAAGCCAAACCCCTAAACCCTAACCGTAAACCCTAAACCCACAAAAAAATCGCAAAAAAAAAATCGTCGAAAGTATATGATGTGGGATATCAAATTAAAGGTAATTTTATGCTTGTCGTGATGGTATGATTAGTTTCGTATAACGATCAATAGTTTATGAGATATTTAGTTTTTAAAAAATGAAGGTGAAAGTATATTTTATTGTTTTGATGAAAAATGAGTGGTTGAGAGTAATTTATTTGATCTTTAGTTTTTCTTTATTGAACCAAACTCTCATTAATATAACACAATGTACAAACCAAACAAGCTAATAAACATTATCTTTCTAAAATTTTGAAAGTTCATGAATACTTTTAAATAATACACTGCTTTTTGCAAGTAGTACAAACTTATGAATCATAAAAAGTAACAAGTTAATATATCCTATATCCGAACCTTCAAAATATGAAAAGGAAAAAAGAAAAAGTTGAAAGTGCGAAAAATTAAATAGATTATTACATTGCCAATGATTGCAATGAAATGGTAACAAGTACATATATCTTATATTTATAGAATTATTTAGTTTCAAAATAAAATGCAACGGCTCCATAATTTCAATAGATTATCGTGATTACAATAAAATTATCGGAAACTCTACACTTATTGTCAACAAAAAAAATAATAAGAAAATCATTTGTCGAAAATATCAATTACAGAATACCCACCGCCGTAACATGCGAATTTTTAGATAACTTTTAATTTATGTCCGTGTCAAATACTTAAGCAGTGGCATGGGTTGGGCTGGGCTGGACTGGGCTAATATAGTGTAGATGAAATTGAATGGATATGATATGGTGTCATTTCATTTCAATTGTTTGATGATGATGATGATGATGATCTCCTGTTTCTCCTCCTGCTGCTGGTGTCAAGTCCCCTCCTCCTCAGTTAGTATCAGTATTTCATTATCATCATCATCATCATCATCATCATCATCCTTGAGGATCAAGATAAAACCAATACCCACAAGACTATTGGATAACAACAAGAAGCCGACATCTTGTTTTTTTAATAACTCAAATTCATATTTACCACTACTAGAAGAAGAACAAGTTGAAAATAACAATAATAATAAAGTGTTGGAGTGGGATAAAGTGTGTGACTCCGTTGCTTCTTTTGCGGGCACCTCTCTGGGCAAACAAGCCACTAAGCATTCTCTAGCGCGTTTAAATGACTACTCGTATAGCGATAGCTTGCGGCTTTTGGCTGAGACCAATGCTGCCGTTGAAATGCACAACCACGGCTCTTGTATCATGGACTTCCATTCCATCCCACTCCCACTTGTACGTATCCCACCATACTTTCTTTTACCAATAAGTATTACTAGTATATATTTTTTTCAAATGCTGTTCGTTTGTTTCTTAATAAAGGTCAAGTCTGGTATACAAGATGCCCGCCGAGGCTTCCCGCTCGACGGCAATGAAGCTATCGCACTTGTCTCCATGCTCCAGCTGGCCGACTCCTTGCAGACTAGTCTCAACTCCGCCATTAAGCAAGACTCCGTTTGGCTTCAACGCTTCATGCCTATTGCCGATATGGTTTCCTTCCTTCCTTCCTTACTTCTTTCAATTTTATTTAATTCAATTCATCATCTATTGAAAATGCCAATGCAGATCATTGATATGTCCATCAGTCGCTCATTACTCAAATTCATTCTCAAGCTTGTTGATCTAGACGGCTCTGTCAAAGATTCAGCTGTACCTACCTACCTACATACACTTTTATTATATACTAACTAGTATCTTTTAATGAAAATGAATGCTCCTTTTGCAGAGTCCTTCCCTCAAACGCTCTCGTGAACAAGTGCGCCTCCTTGAGACTAAGGTTTACTATTCATCAACATTCCTATTACACAACTTATTTGCATTTTGTCTTTGTCTTGCCAATTGCATTCATTCAAACGGGTTCCTCTTTATTCTTTTTTTATTCAGTTACACCGATTGATGGAGAGTCTAATCAGAAATGACATGAAAGAGACATCATCATCTGTGGTAAGATGTCGTAATAACTTAATATGTTTCATTCTCTTGTGGTTTTCCTCACAGCCGGATATATCTAGGAAGTAAGCAACACCGATGGAAGATGGTGTATAAAATCTGCAACTGACCAAAAAAGAACCTTTGATGGGCTATTGTTATCAAGGTAAATCACATGCTCTACTTATGATTCCTTCACATGGCTATTTAAAACTGGATTTTGATTCCTTAAAATGTCATTAGGGCATGTAGCTTTATTTTGTGTATCAAGTACAAGCTGTTAAACAATTATGTTCTCCCCTGCTAGCTCTTCTATATGTGTTTCTGTCCAACGAGTGTCTAGTGGACAGGTTTACTACTACAAAAGTTTGTATGTTTGCCAGTGAAATTAATATGATATACATGTTAGAACATGCTACTGCCCTCTTTCAGTGGTCCTTTAAACCTGACTCGAGAGATAAAAGATACTTTTCTTGTAGTGGTTCAGGCACAGGAACCCTTGTGGAGCCACTTTCTGCTGTTCCACTAAATGATGAGTTGCAACAAGCAAGAGCTTCAGTAGCCAAGGCCGAGGCTGATGTGCTTTCAGAAATAACACGCAAGGTAACTAACTTAATCCCATCCCATCCATTAGGTTTAGTTTTCTTCTCTTACTTTCTGTGTTTTCATAATGGTATTCCTGCACAGATGCAAACAGATCTTGATGACATTGAAAATCTGTTCAATACGATAATCCGGTTAGATGTGGTGAGTACTTTCTGTGCATCGTTAATCTTGTTTACTATCTCTTAAGCAATATTTCAAAGAGCAGTTGTCTATTTCAAATTGTGAAGAAGGCATGGGTCTGGAATTGAAATAAGATTTGTCATCTAACTAATTAGCGGTAGGCAATCAACAAAAAATGAAGCAAATAAATACATTTAGTAATCTTTTAGTTTTTCAACTTGTTGCTTTAGAGTTGTGAGTGAAGTCATCAATGCACTATCCTGATACATGATACCTTTAAATTTGTTCCTATATATCAATGCATTGGATTCTGTCACCAAAACCAATGCGTTTTTCCCTTTCAGGAATGACCATATAGTAGCCATTGTGGCTGGTGAAACAATCCATGTGTAAATTTCATGGCATATCCATTATGTCAACTTTTTTCTTCTACTGTAATGAATGCAGATCAATGCTCGGGCAACATATAGTATTTCATTTGGGGGCACTTATCCAGATCTGTATTCTTCTGAGGACCCCTCAGTTGCATCACAACTTTCCGAAGTGAAATGGAAACTGTATCTGCCAAAAGCTTATCATCCTATATTACTTCAACAACATCGAGAAAAGATGCACAAGGCTATGAGGGATGTCAGTGATGCTCGTGCCGTAAGTGACACAACTACATGTATATTTATTGCTAAATCTAATAAATTTAGAAACAACTTTCTAACTTCTCAAATTCACGTCTCCTTATCATTAGTGTTATATTCTAATAGGAAAATAGAAGGAGAAGACAACAAATAGGCATTGTCACTCAGAGAGAAGAAGAAACGTCTACAAGCATCTCTTTGTTAGAAGCACAGGTAACTCTGGGACCCGTGAGTGTATGATAAGCAGTTTACAGTTTTTGATCCTTCTGTACTGAATGCTAACTTAATGCTGTAAATTTTCAGGTTGCAAAGGTGAAAAAAGCATCCCCTGTTCCGGTCGACATATTTGTTGCGCAGAAAACTAGAGTTCTGGTTGTAACTGGCCCGAACACTGGGGGCAAGACCATTTTCTTGAAGACAGTTGGATTGGCTGCTATGATGGCAAAGGCAGGCATGTCTAAAAAATGACCTATATTCAAAGTTTGTACTGAATCTGCAATATCAGAATCAGCCATCTATATCGATTCTGATGTTGTCTCAGTTTTCTGAAATTAGGAAATTGGATTATAAAAAAGTTGCTAAAATATTTTTTTGTGGCTTCATATGAAATGAGGGTAAATAGGGGTGTGCATAAATTAGTCAAAGAACCGAGATCGAACTGATACGTTCTCGGATGGTTTCAAAAAACGGTTCTCGGTCGGTTGCCGAACCGGAACTGAACCGGTTCTTTTCCAAAATTTTATTTTATCAAACTTGAACGACGCCATCATATATTTATATCTTAAAAATATGAAAAGAAAATGTTGGTTTTCAGTCCGGTCCTTGGTTCCATTACTTTTTCACCTGAGGTCCGATGTTGTAATCAGGATATATTTGTCTGTTCAGAGAAGAAAGGTAAATAACTCGATATTCACTGGACCTGCATACACTGTTTGTCTGTTCTGTGAAGGACCCCTACTGTTTAATACGCTATCTCTGCACCTGTTATTGCATCCTAATTGAAGTGTCACCGATTTCTTTTCCAGGTCTTTATGTGTTGTCATCTGAACCTGTGAAGATGCCTTGGTTCGATTCTATATTTGCTGATATTGGTGATGAACAGTCCTTGTCTCAATCTCTGTCTACTTTTTCCGGCCATCTGAAACAAACTAGCGTAAGTTGTAAACATTGATGAAGTTAGTGTGACATTTTATAATCTAGATTGTTTCTGCATCTCTCGCCTCACCGTTATCAATACACTTCTCTCGCATTTCAAAGTTGCTATGGTCTGTTGAAAAGTGCTAGTAAAGTTTTCATAGCCCAAAAGCTTAGATCGATAGAAATTATTCCAAATTCCTGTTTCACTATGCTTTTTACTTTCTTTATTCATATAAAATATGTTGGCAATGGTTTTCAATAGGCAGACGGCTAATCTGAAAGTGCTTTTATCTGTATCTATTTCAGGACATACTGTCGCAATCAACGAGCCAGTCCTTAGTGCTCTTAGATGAGGTATATATCACTGCGAGTTGAATTTTTTATCATCATAGCTATGCTAACATGTACCCCCATGTCCCTCGTTCAGTTGGAATCTTGACCACATGATATCGTATTTTATGAATACATTTTAGACATCGGAACTTGTACTTTCTTTCTGGGTATAAGGCAGACTTTACAATCACTCAAAGGAGAGGAGGCAGGGAAAATAGTTTGGGGTCCACTGCTGAATTTATTTAATTCTATGCTCAGTAGGATTTGTTTTCTCATTACCAGCCCTTGGCACATACCTAAACTTTCTTTACCTTTAGGATTCTAGTATGGGAGAGGAGGAATCTAGTTTGATAAGAGAGATCATTATGTATAATTAGTTGAGTTATGTATGTCTTTTTATTAAGGGTATCTGCCTGCATGTTTTAGGTTGGTGCTGGTACGAATCCTTTAGAAGGAGCTGCTTTGGGGATCTCACTCCTAGAATGCTTTGCTGAAGCTGGAGCGTTGTTGACAATGGCTACCACCCATCATGGTGAACTTAAAACCCTCAAGTACAGGTAGGAAACAATGGCTCTCTTTCTCTTCAACTACAGGTTCATCTGTTATTAACTTACCTCAACAGCAACGACGCCTTTGAAAATGCATGCATGGAGTTTGATGAAGTAAACTTGAAGCCAACATATAGGATTCTTTGGGGAATTCCAGGTTGTTTTCGTTGTTAGATTTTCATTTCTATCTAACTTGTGATGTGATGTGAGTGGCCATTTGATAGTTAGCATATGAATGCAGGACGTTCAAATGCAATAAACATAGCTGAAAGGCTAGGACTTCCTAAGGTTGTTGTAGGTAATGCTCGTGAACTCCATGGAACAGCCAGTGCAGAGATTAATGAGGTGACTTGCATACCCTGCTCTGCTTCGGACATATATTAGATGTCCGGTATTATCTGTTCCGTCCATTGCAAACATATATAGCAATTTGCTTATACGATGTTGAGTAGTGTTGGTTTAGTTATTATTCCCACACATAAAAAGTTAATTAGAATTTTTCATAAGGCATTTATTGGATTGTAATTATATAGATTTTCCGCTTAACAGTTTGGATGACAATGAAAACTAGAATATGTGACAAGGCTATTAATGAGCATAAAAACTAAAAGCACTTGGTACAGAGAATGCTTTCTTAACTGCAATATAAGGTAACATGAGAATTGAAATATAGAGTAACATGAATGGTAATAACCACTAACATGGAAAATGAAAATGAATTTAGATGGGGATCCTATTATTGGCAAGGAAGACCATGTTCAGTTGTGAACAAATGCTGAGATCTTTCCATTTTACCATCCCATAGTTTATATGTTTCTAATTGCAAGCATATGTCTAATAGTCCTCCATGTGAAGAATCGTATCTTGTTCTACATTAGGCGGAGGTTGTCAATGTTTGTGTTGCTTAGGTTGTTGCCTGCAGAGATGATTATTGGTAGGCTGTTGTCATATTTCTTCTTCCTCTTTACATGCAGGTGATTGAAGATATGGAGAAGTTGAAACAGAAACTTCATGAGCATATTCATGAAGCACGGCATCATCTCAAGTGAGAACTTTTTCATTTTTAGCTGAGTAACCTTGGACATACTTATTACTGAATAAATGTTTGTTATATTTATATGGTATATCAAATTTAACAATTTCTTTTCAGGCTTGCTAGGGAACTTCATAGAAATCTAGTGGTTAGCGAGTGCAGGATTAAGGAGCATGCCACCAGTCAAAAATACAGAAAAATCCAAAAAATATCGGATGGTGGTGGAGCAGCGCGTTCATTACTTCACAAGAAAGTACGCCAACGCCGTGCATCCCCAGTTTTAGCGTCTAATGCAGATGATAGTCCTCTGCCACGTAAAATGGCCTCTTTTAGCAGTCAGTCCACCCCTAAAGAAAGCGATACAGCAATGGTGAGTGAGAGCAATGTCAAGAAACGCCAATTAGGTACTTACCATTACCTTGTTATGTTCTGGACACTACATAAGCGTGACTTTAATTCAAAATCACTATGTTTAAATTGCAGAAAGAAGTAGCAAAGTTGTGAAGGCAGGTGACATGGTGCATGTTTCTAAATTTAATAAGAAAGCGGCTGTGTTGAAAGTAGATCCTTCCAAAGAAGAGATACTAGTTCAACTCGGGAATATGAAATTGAAGTTGACACTGGCAGACGTTGTGATTTGACAAGAGCGTGAGTAGACAGTATGCCTTTTCTAAAGCAGAAAAGGAGGTCGGAAACCATGGTTACACAAAAAAAAAAAAAAAAAAAAAAAAAAAAAAAAAAAAAAAAAAAAACGACGCAAGAGAAGCGGATGCTGTACATATCCATATTTGTACATTTTCATAGATTCCATGAGCATACACTGATACACCAACGTCACAGTTTTGTAAATTTAGCAAGTTTATGTCAAATGAAACCGTTCATAAATTAATAGCGAGAAACTATAAGTTCATGAGGAACTCGGTGACAATCTTGAACCGTAGGTGTCAAAATATTAAACCCTGAGTTGACAAAAGGGCTTGTAAGCTAGCGGTCACTCCATGTGGTGTGAGAATCAAACAAATTAAGCCCCGGTTGGGACATGTGCTAACTGGTTGTAGGTTTAAGCCCCGGTTGCAACATGTGTGACAGAAAGCCCCAGTTGGGACGTGTGACAAATATAGTGCGAGATAGTTTGACAATTTCAAAAATATCAAACACTGAGATGAGGAGAGGTCCGTTCATCATCATGTCTGGATCAACCAAGACTTCACTACACCTGTTATGGAACCAGTGCCATCGTGTATCTGGTTGGGAATACGATTCCATAAGAACATTTGGCCGCCATTTTGCAACTAACAAGCAGGTAAAGTACGGCACTTTGAAACAACTAAAAATTGAGAGCTAATATAACATGAAGATCTGGTGTATTGCAGATCAATTTGACACGTATGAGTCTAAAACCAAAGGTCATGCTAGAGCCATTGCATGGCATAGGATTAGTATGTTCATTTACACAATTAAGTACATGAAACCGCAACTAAATTTGACTGATGATGTGTATAAAAGCACCATATACTTCTGTTACCATACAAGTGCCACAAATCTTTATAGGCTACACTCTCCTACGCTATCTAGCGCTGCAGTTTCTCTTCTCCTAATAAACTACAAGTACTGAGAATTGATTGCGGGTTTAAAACAATAAGCAAATTGCAGGAAACCATCCACAACAGCTTGACGGTTAATGTAACGGTGGAACATGCACATAAACAATTGCATTCCTCATTTTTTTGTCTTGGTTTTCTTTGCAACCGGAGCTTTTCTTTTGACCTTCTTGGCTGGCTTTTTGACAGCTGCTTTCCCCTTCTTTTTTGCTGCTTCCTGAATCCAAAGTTTTAATATTAGCAAATAAATTTAATCGGAGGATTATGTTCCACAGCCCCGAAATAAAAGGCATACCGATGTTTTCTCAGCTTTTCGTCTGCCTTTCCCGTTGGTTTGAGGCTCAGCCCCCTCAGTTTCATCTGCCTGGGGAACAGTCTGCTTATCAGCTTCATCTTCAGAATCAAATGAAAATCCTTCCAGTGTTCCTACCAAAGTGATGAAAAAAGTAAAAAGTGAGCAAATGGAATAATGCAATCTTGACATCTACAGGAACCATCAAAAGGAAATCCTGACCTTCAACCATGGTTTCAGCTTCGTAAACATTCGATTGTGGCTTCAATTGAATGAAGTCATTCATGATTGCCTCTATCTGAAACAAAAAACATATTCGCTTAGATTGATATTTTGTTTCAACCTTTATATTAAGAAAACGGACCAACCTAGCCAAAGCTTCTCATCGACAAGAACTAGCATAAAAAATGATTGAACAGAGGGAAAAACTAAAACCGAACATGCAACTGAAAACAAACCTTTGTTTCTGACTATCCAAAGCTAACCTGAGAAAAAATAATGAATGTGTTAGCCATAATTATTCGAATAGAATGATAAAACAAAATTACATGAATTTGCAGATTGGGAGAGAATGGTACATACAACACAGAATGTTCTTGAAGGTATTATTGTCGTTTTGTAGATAGTTCCTGGAAGAGAAACAGAAAATATATCGTTGGGTATTAGAGGACACCAGAGCAAGTTCAAAGAATTCCCTATTTCGAAGTTTGTGGGTTCAGAAACGGACAAGATATACACAAGAAACTGCACCTGATGAAATGATACAAGCATATAAAAGAGAAATACCTTTTAAATCCAAAAACATATCTTGATCGCCAGAAGGGGAATCTGAAATAACCACCCTCCCCACAACACCCAAATCGCCACTTAGATCGATGGATTCACCTTCGCACTCCACAAGCGCCTGCAAATTTGAAAAGGCCGGTTACTGACAAGAAACTTTATCTACTATGATTGACAAAAACATTAAAGAAATATGACGATGATGATGCATTTTGTCAGATGAAACAAGGTACCTTTGAACGTTGGATTTTATCAGGAAGCAGCAAAGGCAAAGTTGAAGACGAAAGCTGCAAAGTTGGAGTTTATTGTGTCAAGTGACTAGAAAGTAAAGTAATGATGGGAGGGAGGGACAAGTATCGGGAAATTACATAAGGTCCGGTTTGCTTGTTGTTGTTGTTGTCAGTTTGAAGAAGGTTTGGATGGTCGTCAATCTCTGTAAAGAAGAAGAAGAAGAAGAAAGAATAAGGGAAAGTATAGACGTAGTAAAAGACATGAAAGAAGAAGGGTAGAGTACCTTTCTTTGCATTCTGGGACTTACGCCTCTTGTTAGGAGACTCCTCCAATTTGACAGTTGTTTTGTGTGAAGACATTTCATCATCATCATCATCATCTTCTTCTTCTTGTTTGTTTGTGTAGTGGTCGGAATCAGATGGCAATGAAATAACAGGTTCCTGGTTTACATCATCATCGTCTTGTTCTTCTTTCTTTGTATGTGGTTTGGTGTTGATAACAGAGCGAATAGGAAGTAGATCATCGTCATCATCAGAACTTGATACTGTAAACAATATTGATGTTGCCTGGAATGATAAAGTCAACAAATAAATCCATAACACTTGGGTTAGGTTAGGTCTGTATAATTAACAATAGAATTCATCATCATTATCATTATCATTATTATAATAAGTAAAGGGAAGGGAAGGGAAGGGAAAGTGAGTTTGTGTTGTGAAACGGAAATAAATATCGCTGCGTTGGAAATGAGGAGAAAAGAAATGGGATGTTTGGTACGGGTGAATGGAAAGGGGGGAAGTGGAATTCATTCCGTATTTCCTGTCAGTTTGCATAAGAGAATGGATATGTAGAATCAAAAGTGATTCTCTTTCCGATTCTATCCAAAATATGGAGAAAGGTAATTTTTGAAAGGGGGCATTCCAGTTTTTATCGTCCATGGCATCACGAGAGGAAAAAGATTTATAAATAAAAAATGTCATGTATTTTTGAATGACACATATATATATTTGGGTTTCTACAACAACGGAATTTCATTCTATCTGGATAACAAACAAACAGAAGAATGAGTTATCTAACGCCAATCTTACCAAACTGTGGAATGGCTTGTTTATTCTGTTTCTCTAATGCAATTCCATTCTTTGCGATTCAGTCGTGCCCTAAGTGATGGTTGTGGAGAAAGGAAAAGAAAGGCTTGGTTTATAGTAGCAAATATTTAAATAGTGGATGGATGGAATTGGCCACCTTGAATAATTATTTTCTAATAAACCTGATTTCAATAATTATATCTATGTGCAGCGTAAATACATTTCTAATTCGAAAACATAAGAACCACATAGATAGAAAAGGAAATGAAGGTAAGGTAACAACCTTGGTGGTGGGGTCAGAAGAACGAAGCCAGTCTGGAGATAACTCTCTACTGCTTCCGCTATTATTGCTCATCCTTTCTTTCTTCTTCACTCACTCTCACAAACACACACACACACACACACTTTAATTCAAATTCAACCCTAATTGTAATAAGCCTCTTCTTCTTTATGAGAGTCAATGTTTGTTTGTTATTTGGGATTTATTATTATTATTGACTCACTTTGACTTTTCCTCATATTCATATTACCCCCTTTGTAAATCACAATATTATTCTTTTTCTTCTCTCATGTCATTTAACAAGAACAAAATCAAGTCTTAACAAAATTACTCAATTTCGTTTTCAAGGTTATATAATAGGAGAAAATAAATCCTTAAAAACATGTTTCTAACTTCCACAAAAAACAAAACAATGTACAAATTTAAAAGTTTTATGTAAAGTAACGAGTATTGTCATGACAACAGTCATGATTTGATAACAAATGTTTCTGGAGTCGATCTTTATACGCTTTTAAAGATAAAGATGTAAAAAGTTATAGGGTCAAAATAATGTTACCAAAACATTTAAGTCAAGTTAAATATACACTTTGATTTGTAAATCACATGTGAACTTCACAACTAATATCACAAATCACATATGATTATGTATCTTCGGTTTGGTGACGAGCAAGGTACGAGAGGTGTGGGGCCTATTTTAGTTTTATGTATGTGAGTGTTTTGTGAGGTCTATTTGTTTAGTGGCAAAGAATACTACACACTAATTGCTGATGTGACGTTGAGATGACACAATTGATCCTGTCACGATCGAGACCGGTCTTAGGCATGATTTTGTGTTCTTTTGGGTTCTTTTCATTCTAACATGAGAACACAAAACTAAGGGTATGTTTGGTTAGACGTAATGGAATGATAAAGGAATGTAATCGACGATGTAATGGAATGAACATAGTAATTGAATGAGTCATTACTGTTTCATTGACCTATTTGGTTGTCATGTTGGAATGGAGTATATTGTTTACGTATATTGTTTGGTACAATGCAATAGATGTTAGAAATGAATGAAATAAATGAAATATGGCAAAATGTGATTACATGTCGTAATGGAATGAGAAAAAACTAGGGGGTGGCTATGTAATGAAATTGGTGGTTATTGTCGTAATGGAATGAACCAATAAATAAACCATTCCATTACAAGATTTAAAACAAACAACAATTTTTCATTTCACTGCAATGATCTATTCCATTACAACCTTTATTCATGCATACCAAACACTACGTAAGGGTATGCTTGGCGTAATGAGTTGGGGATTTTATTATAAGCTGAAGTTAAAATTTGTATTTTTGTAAACTTGTTTAGCAAATGGGATTAAGCTTAGGTTTATTATTACAAAATTACTAAAAATGATATATAATTAAATGATTTTTTGTGTATGCTAGATATTTTTGTGGGTAAATAAGTAATTTATTTTTCAAAAACATCGGGCTAAAGTTTTTAGCCTTTTTTATAAGGGCTAAAGTTTTAAGCTATTTTTAAAAGCTTATGATTTTATAAGCCTACATGACAAATAAAACTTATTTTATAAGCATACTTATTTTAAAAATCCAAGCCTCATAAGTCATTCACCAAACAAAGCAAAGTAGGTCGTGTTTGCTTATCTGGGCCGGGAAAAAAGTGTTAAAAGGTAAAGGTTAGGAAAAAGAATAAGTTGGAGGGGTAGAAAAGAAAAGAAAAGAAAAGAGAAAAGTAGCCGGCGGGCGAGGGGCATTCTATCTGATTTACCAACCTTTTCTTCCACCTATCCAAATACGCACTAATCAATTTCAACTTCTTTTGTTTCTCCGTCCGTCAGTCAAATTGAATTGAATTGAAAAGAAAGAAATAAAAGAGAATGGGGGAAGTAATTAAGAATAATCCAATTGAAGAAATACAAGTTAAGTACAAGGAGTTGGAGAGTGGTTTCAAGGTATGGCTTTCGAAACAGTCTTTACCCGTTGAAGCCGCCGTTGTAACCGCCACCAGCTCACTCCAAGGCGCCGCCATCGGTGGTCTTATGGGCTCTTTCACTTCCGACCTCTCTTTACCTACCCCTCCCCCTGGTGCTACTACTACTTCTCCTATGGCCTCTCTTCACCAAGCTCAGGTTAATTTTCTTTCTTTTTCTTATATTTAAACAAACCCCCTCATTCAATTAATTCTATTCTATTTAGGCTCTTTCTGGTGGGCCCCTTATTCAAGCTCGTAACTTTGCTGTTATGACCGGAGTTAATGCCGGCATTTCCTGTGTTTTGAAAAGACTTAGAGGAGGCAAGGAAGATGTCCAATCAAGGTCTACTATATATTTATTTTTATCAAAAATTCACCCTCAACTCATTTACGGCTAACTTTATACCCACCCATTGCAGTATGGCTGCAGCTTTTGGCTCCGGTGCCGTCTTCACATTGGTTAGCAGCAACGGTATAGGAGGTCCTAATCTGGCCGCCAACGCTCTCTCATCCGGCCTTCTTTTTGCACTCATGCAGGGCGGTCTTTTCAAGGTCCTACTTCTCTTTTCATTCCATCTCACTTCACGCTACCTACTCACTGCACATTTCTTTACTTATATACGGAGAATATATCTTTTGTTGCTTGCAGCTTGGAGAGAAATTCTCAAAGCCACCAACCGAAGATGTCTTGTACACTAAAACCAGGGGCATGTTGACTAGTCTTGGTCTTAATAATTACGAAAAAAACTTCAAAAGCGGTTTGTTAACCGACACCACTTTGCCGTTGCTTACTGACAGGTTTAACTCCCTCCTTCCTTCCTTCCTTCCTTTTGTTGACTCTACTTTACTTTATCATTTATACATGAGACTGATGATCTCATTATTCTGCATTATTAGTGCTCTGCGAGATGTCAAAATCCCTCCCGGACCAAGACTTCTTATTATTGATCACATCCAAAGGTTGTATTGCTGTTTATACATATTCAACTATATTATACCCCTTTTATGGAAACCTCAAGGATTCATTTTTCTCCATTCTAGGGACCCTGAGCTTAACAAAGGGAAAGAAGCTAGGAGAACATAGTTGCTTGCGCAATTTCATGATATTAAGGATACCATCGTTCCAGTGGTAATGTGAGAGATAATGGCATTTTTATGTCGACGTGCATTTTTTTTCCTTCCAGAATCAGTTTTGAGATGAAAAATTGCAGACGTTTAGTTATTGCTTTATTGTACTATATTCAGTTTGGCTAGCAGTTTGTTCACTAGTTCAAAAATGCAGCAGGTCGAATTTGTCGTTCACAATGTTATGACATACTTAGAAACCAATATAAGTGCGGGCGATACTACTGTTGACTAGGTAGGTAGGTCGGGTAGGTTGAGTAGCATGTTAAAACTTAAAACTAGTAAATATCATAGTGGATCAAAATCTTGGAGCAAAACTGGAATTTGTATACTCAGTTCAGTTCTCAGTTCCAGTTGTGTGGAAAATTGGTTCGCGATCATATGTAGCATAAAAGTTCTGTTAAGAAGATGATCGAAGCCATCACTTTCTGTAAAGAAACACAGCATCACCCCTAAACAAACTCAGTATTAGTCTGATTCATAAGGAACATGTAGGGTAAAGGGTCAACACGTAAAACTTTTGGTACATGTCGACGTGTCGTGTTGATTGCAGCCCTTGATGTTATTGTTGTTCCAAATTTGGGTCTCATTTAAAGTCCAAATATAATCAAATTCTAGTTTGATTTCCCTTTTTTACACCATAGTCAAGAATGAACAAGTATATGAACAGAATAATAGTCAGGTACGAACATGTATAAGAATCGGATGATTGTCGGGTATGATCACATAGTCTATTAATCGTGATTAGGCACTCAGTCTTGTGTGAAACATTCGTGCTCAATGTGCACTCAGTCCTGTGTGGAACATTCGTGCTTTATGCACTCACTCCTGTGTAGAACATTACTCTAAAGCACATTTATGAATGATTTATGAATGTTACTTCGTGGCACTCCTTTTTCTGCTAGCGGCACACCCACCAAGCAATGGCTACTGTACTGTATGCATAAACTAGGCCTGCAGGATTGCTAGGAGCAATCCTTTTTTTGCTAAGGGCGTGGATGAACAGTAGAATGTACATTACTAACGGTTGTTAGTTTTTTTTATTTATTTTTTATTTTTTTATTTTTTTATTTTTAATATTTAAAAAAACAAAAATGCGACAAGAGTCCCTGAGGTTTAACTTGCGTTTCAAAATAGGCCCTGTAGGGACTAACGATGTAATTTTTTTTACATAATTGGTCCTTCATGTTAGATGTTCGTTACACAAATAGTCCTACTTACGGCTGTTACTTAAAGGTTGTTAAATAACGACATTCTATCATTTTTAATTAAGAATGTTTATATAAAACGCAACTCAGCGAACGCTTGATAACATGCTTTTTTGTAAATTCGCAACCGCTTACTTATATTGTTCACGCTTAAAATACTAAACATATCTAATAGTAACACACTTAGCTCGAATATTAAATAATATTTTTGTATGCAAACACCCCGCTGCGAAGCACGGACTAAAAACCTTGTTAGGGAACAATCAACACTGCGGGTACCATTTAGTTAAGATTCTCGTCGAGCAATATGTTTCAAATTATACGTGTTTTCTTTTCTTTCGTGTAATCTCCTAAGTATATACTCTTATTTGAGACAATTTTAGTTATAAAATATGTAATTTTTAATAGAGCATTGATTGGGATGGCTTACTCGTATGCTCAAATATGTGTCAGCATCCTATTGGGTACAGTAAGAGAACCTATTTCTTCACAAACCAATAATTTATTGTCAGACACACAATTAGTCACATATTTTAGGCCTCTCAATCATTTTCCTTTTTAATAATGGTATTGATTAAAATGTTGACTAGTCAAATTTTATTTTATTTTATGTATGGCGTGTTTAAACAAACTATACTATTTGCGGAACAATGTAAGGTTTTTTTAAGTTTTTGAAAGAGCTATCGGTCATTTTTTTTAGCTGAAATGATTAATTAGCGTGATGTATCATTCTAGTTGAGCATTTAGTCATTTCGGCTAAACTTATGACTGGTAATATCTTTTAAAAAGTCGAAAATCTTATATTGTAAAAAAACTCTGATATCTTATATTGAGGAAAAAAAAAAAATTGGGTAACTAAAATTTAAATTGAATTAAAGTGTGATAAACAGAGACAAGCCAAACGAGCTCATGTTATACGAATCGGTTATAGAAAAGACCTAAAATGATTTAAAAAAAAAAATATATATATATATATATATATATATCCTTAAACGTAACACATCATTTATATCTGAGTAACTATGTATATTATATTTATAAGTTTTTCATTAAAAACAATTTAATGTTCGAGAAAAAATGTGCCTATTATGCTGATTTAACTTTTAAATATGTAATATATGTCTATTTTTAAAAAAAGTTGTCTATTTAACATTTTTTTATTTTATTTTAGGCACAAATTGACACGAAATATGAAATTGTGGATTGTAATATAATAAGTGGAAGAAAAATAGATGTGTTTGTAAATACATGAAATAGAAAACAAAATGGGATCCAAATAATATTGTTGAAAAGGGAAAAAGTCAAAAGTAGGATAATTATCCTGTCTCTATTATTAAAAGGTTTTGTAAATGAATTAATTAATTAATAAATTAATTGATGATTAGCATATCATCATCATCAACACTTGGTAGGAATATATATCTAGGGCGCTCTGTATCTATTTGCCTTGTACGCAATCAATCTCTGATTTCGATCTCACGTCTCCATTCTCTCCCACCTGGTACTGCCATTTTTTTTTCTTTTCTTTTTTTTATTCTTGATTTAAATTCATAGAATCTCAGTCAGGGTCGTTATCCAAATTACTACAACTACTAGTTCATCTGAAATAATTATAATAAGCGCCTTCCTAGGTATTTATTTATTGCTTAGGAGTTGAATGGAATTCTTATTATGAGTTTGATTGTGTGAGAAATGGAATATTATTATCCCAACAACGAACAACATCAACATGGAGGAAGGCATGATCAGATCGTTTCCCAGTTCCTTTTGAAATCTTTGCATATCGTCCTCGACTCTCGCATTCCTTCCATTCGTTCTTCTAATAATATTCTTAAGAGGAAGAGCGACAAATGGTTCAATCTCGCTCTCGGCGACCGCCCCTCCTCTTTCGATTCCCTCAACTTCTGGCACCGCAATCTCATGGAGCCTATGATTATTGACATTTTACTCGTTCTTCAAGACTCCGAGACTGTCGTTGAGAGATGGGTTGTTCAATACCAACGCGATTCCTCTTCCTCTTCCTCTTCTTCTTATAAGAAAACTTACAAGAAGTCCATCATTCTCTTACGCTCTCTCTATGCTATGCTTAGGCTCCTTCCCGCTTACAGGGCTTACCGAAACCTAACTACCAAACCTACTGCCTCTTCTTCTTCTTCTTCTTGTCATTTTGATATCAATTACAAGGTCTCTTCCTTTACCTCCCCCTTTTCAAGGTCCGAGGAACAACTCATGAAACAATACACTTTCCTTCCTGTTGAAGCCCAGAATGGACGCCTTTCCATTTCCGTCAACTATCGTGAAACCCTCTCCGATTTCAACTTGGATACTTCGTCATCTTTTCCAACTCAGATCATTACTGATTATGTCGGCAGCCCTGCAACTGACCCTTTTAGGGCCTTCCCCATCACCATGGATAATAATAATAAGAGAATGCATCCACCTCAACAACGCCCACACAGCTGGTCCCCCAGTGCCCGGGGACCTCCTCCTCCATTTACACATCTTGGCTCACCATCACCACCTGCGTTTCGCTCTTCCAGTGGCCGTTATGATCTGTCTTCCTCCCCTACAGATGTTGTTTATGGTCAACGAATGAGACCACCAACGACAACTCACACCAGCTTTGATGAGTATCAACTGTCACCACCATTCTCTCCATCCCCTTCACCATCTCCGCCAACATACATCTCCGGTGGGAATTACTTGCATTCTCGGCTGCGCTCGGAGACTAGTGCCCCTGTTACTATACCTAATAATGCCATGATGACCAGAAGTCCCAGATACCTTTCTCCTAATAACATGTCTGATCCTAATCGACATTCGCTTCCACCCCCATCACCTAGAAGCACACGCCATGAATTCTCATCTCACGAGTCTCCTTCTGGAATCAGGTCCCTTAAAAAGTCAGACATGTCAAGGGTTGGGGACTTGAGCTCTGGTTCAGGCTCAACAAATCATTATTCTGCTCATAAGGTAATTATATCACACATGTTTTAAAATGTTTTCTATCTTCATAATAAAATAAAAAACATCTGAATCTGGTGAGATTTTCTAGGTATCAAAAGATGATTCAGGGAGATTTTCTGGTTTGCTATCATCAAGTGGTTCTCCTTCTCGTGTTGGATTCTCTAGAAGCTCGAGTAGATTGTCTCTACAAGATGAATTGGATGATATTGACTTCTCTTGTCCGTTTATTGTTGATGATGTTGATACATGTGATTCCCCTCTCAGGTAGATTTTTTTTGTCTGATCTACTCAAAATTATGCCAAATGTATGTATTATATGTGAATGCAGTTTACTTCACAAGTCACAAAGCTCTGGATCTTGTGGTCGGGTTGGGTGTTCTGTTTTTGGGTTTGTATTGTGAACTTGAATCCCAAGGTCTATCTCCATGCCTTCCATAGACGTTAGGGAATATTCTGATAGTTTTTATGTACACCAAAGCCATTACTGAACTGAACTTGAAAAAGAAAAGATAGGAGAAGAGTAGTCTTCAGCTGGGGGTGTCTTGGGATATGTCAAAGTAGGTTGTTGATATGGATGATTCGTAAGCCCGTAGTTTCTTTTTTGAAATGGAAGTAGTACCAATAGGAGATGGATTATGTTTCAGTCTGCTGACCCACAAATTGATTTAGGAAGAGGGCTAGAGACGGTAAAAGAAGTACCAACAGTATGGTGCGAGATTATAACTGAAGATGATTCATGTAATCCATGACTGACTAGTTGTTTTGGTTACCATACTGCTGTTTGCATCTTCAGAACTAATTTTTTACAGGCTCTGCAAATAGGAATTGCATCATTTTAAAGTTAAATATGCATCTGTCTGTGTATCCATGTATCTGAAGTCTTGTTTGTTAATGTGGCATTTGACAGTCAGAGTGTCGGTGGGAAACAAGGAAGAGAATTGTCTTCACATGCCAAAAAATCACAAGATGCAGCCGTAGGTGCCCTTGTTCGTATGCTGAGAACAGCGCCACCTCTTCGTCAAGATTCTAGCTGTTATTCTTCTCACTCACTGAGTGATGGTCTTGAGGCCGAATTCAACACTGCTTCTGCATCTGCTTCTGGCTTGTTTATGTCCCGAAAGACATCAGATGCTTTAGAGGAGCTCAAGGCTTACAGAGATATAAAACACCTTATTCTCTCCAAAAGTGGAACTCCCTTGGTTACTAAGGAGGACATCTAACACTTGTCATAAAATGAAATAAATAGACTATAGCATTATCTTTCTAGCAACGAAAAGGTTGATGAAAAGAAGTTTATTTTTGGATGATCTAAATGTTGTAAACATCATTGTATTATCTTGTGGTCTTTATTCTTTTGCACATACAAATTTAGAAGCTTACAGTTGATATCATTATGCTCATAAAGTGTAAAAACAATTTGATCAAAGTAATGGATTGTTGGACTTGGTAGGACTCAAAATGTTGTCATATCTGTAGTAATGGATTGTTGGACTTGGTAGGACTCAAAATGTTGTCATATCTGTAACAAGTAAAAATAAAATATCGCAAAATGGTATAAGAATGAGATATCAAATTCCTACAAATATTAAGGCTAACCGGAGTGGGCGTGAGCCGCACCTGGTGACGCCTCATCTCACGAGCGAGCTCCAAAACTGAAGAACAAGTCGCGCGATTTGTGGTTTTTGTGCATTCAATTTGGTAACCGGCTCACTATAGTGACAATCAAAAAACGTGGGACCCATTTCCTTTTATAACCGTTTGAATTTGAACACATTAAAAAAAATTACACAACCTCGTTGTTTACTTATAAATACCTATTAACTTCACCATTTTTAAACACAACTTCAATATTTTTTACTCTCTTCAAAAAACATCCCCTATATTCAATATTTTATACTCTTTTAAATTCTAATTTATGGGTTGTTCTCTCCCTCATTCAGTCGTAGAAATTTAAGCGTATGTCCAAAAACAATGTGACGAAGACGATGCGGCTCATTAGGAAAGCTATTATCGGCGTAATGAAGTTGTTTGAACAAGCAAAGGAGGCAAAAGAAGATTTGATGAAACAATGCGCGGAATGCAAAGACATTTCGCCATAAAGATGTGTTGTGATTGTCGAATTTTTGGACGAGGAAGCCTGGAAAGATAACAAGGTTAAGACCAAGTTGTGGAAATGTGTGTTAGAAATACAAGATAATACCAGTCAAAAAATTTGTTAGATGCACAAGAAAAACAAATAAGATGATCTGTGCTTTCGAATCATATCGTATCGTAGTTTGTATTTTTATTTCAATGTCATATTTTTTTGTCGTATTTTTATTTCAATGTCGTATCGTATCACGAGGTTTACGTTTTAAATTTATGAATAAAAATATTTAAATTTCGTACTTTTTTAATTTTGCACGTTCACGTTTGCGTTTTTAGTTTATAAATATAAAATATTTAATTAAATAAAAATGAGTATGAAAAATGAAGGGAGGGTAACCAAAAAGCGGAACGTGAGGAGTGGTGATGAATGGTATGAGAAAAGCTCGACGCTGATATCGATGTAATTGATGAGGGCATGGTGACCTTCTAGTCTCAAAATCAGTGAATAGATAGAACTGAAATGAAATAATTTTCAAACTATCAAGAGGGTATGACATTTGTTGTAAAGAATTCGTTTTCAAATAAGAAACAAAAATACAGGAGTATTGGTGTATCTTTTAAAAAGTATAAAAGAAAGATAAAATAATTTGAACTATTGTTCGAAAACTTATATTATGAGGATCAATTCTTTACAATTACTCTCTCCGTCTTAATTTTATTGTCAATAACTCAATATTTTCTTTTTAGTTGGCCCCAAATTAACTTTGTCCACGTATATATAGTAGTTGGAATTGTTTAAGTTTACTATATTAGTGTTAATCAAAATTGTTATTAACAAAATTATATGAACACATTAAGGGCCCGTTTGTTTGATAGGTTTCCTACTGTTAGTATGGATTGATAGTTTAAAGATGTAGTTTGGTTTAAGAAATTTGGAATAAAAGAAATAATTTAATCCAAAACTTGATTCCACACTAGATTGATAGGACTCGGATTTGTACTTTTAGTCTTAACCTTGATCACATATTTTGTACTTTTCTCTTAAATAGTTTATTTCTTTCTCTCAACTTTCTTCAAATAATACTTTAATATTCATTATTAATTTATAACTAAAATATAATCTTATATAATTATACATTTTTTTTATTCACAATTTCTATCAAACCATTCCAAATTCGAATTCGAATTCGAATTCTAAACCCACTTACTAACCAAACGGGCCCTAAATAAATGTAAAATTTTGTTTTTCATAAAATTGGACTCGAGAAGAGAGTACAAATTAGAAAAGAAAGGGGCTAGTTACAAGTTGTGTTTTGGTTTTTCTGTCCTTCCTTCCTGACGTTTAAAATAATATTTGGTTTTCTTTTTGAAAAAAAAAAAAAAAAAAAAAGGGTTTGGTGAATTTGTTCCCTCCTTTGGTTTTGAATCGCTTCGTTTCTTTCTTTCATTCTGTGATAAGAAAAGAAGAAGATGAGTATTATGAGTTGCTGCCCCTTTTGCTCACAACAAGTTCTTTCCATAGACCTCCAAAGGTACCTTTAGTTATCATAATAATAATATCCTTTTTATTTTAATTTTCAATTTTAATTTTTCATCATGTCGTCAGGCACGCAAACAGTCACTTTGAGGATCAGGATGACCATGTCCAATTGGTTACTTCTCTTTTTTATTCATTTATTTATTTTTATCCACTTTGCTTAATACTAATTGGTTTTAGATTATTTATTAAGGGGTTACTTAGTAAGTAAGTATACTGTTTTCCTGCCAGGTTGACATCCAATCCCAAACTGTTCCTTGTTCCCCACAGCCCAGCTCCACCACCACCAACCTCATGACCTTGTTGAAAAACTGTCTCGACACCGAGCCTGCTGGCACCACTAGTATTTTATCAGGTTACGTTCATCACTTCCACAGTATCGACTTTGAAGATGTTGGTTGGGGCTGCGGCTGGCGCAACATCCAAATGCTTACTTCTCATTTGCTTTTCCAAAGGCCTCAAGAAGCCAACCCACTCCTCTTTGGCGGATCTGGCTTCGTCCCCGACATCCCTTCACTCCAGACATGGCTTGAAGTTGCATGGAACAAAGGATTTGATACACCTGGCTCAAATCACTTTAATCGCAAGATATCTGGGAAACGCGCTTGGATTGGTACCACCGAGTGTGCTGCACTTTTCCGTTCTTTTGGTCTTCGTGCCCGCATTGTGGATTTTACTACTTCTTCAACTGGGACGTCGTCAAGTAGCAAGTCGACCCCCCAACTTGTTGGACCAATGGATAGATATCTGAATAGACCTCATCATGATGCAAGTTCTAGCAACAACAACAACAACAACAAATGTGTGGGAGAAATAGTTAAGGGTCATCAGCTTCTTTTCAATTGGGTGCGCTCTTACTTTTCTGACAGTGATATGACCACCAAATCAGGCGGCAACCGGGTTATTGTCACGCAGAAAGCGTAAGTCGATCTGTTTGGTGTCAATTTGATTCCTATATAACTTGTACTTCTCTTTTCCAAATGGCTCATTGATCTTATAGAAACTCATTGAACACAGGCCCTTGTATTTCCAGCATGATGGACATTCAAGAACTATAGTTGGAATTCAGTTGAAGCGTTTACCAAATGGGACGAATCAACACAACTTACTGATTTTCGATCCTGCTCATGTGAGTACTTATATGTTTTTAGTTTCCAGAAAGTATTAGTGCCTGTATATGCCATATGGGTGATTTCATATGCTATGGGATCACTTTCTGCATAGTGATAGGGATCTTAAAGCGACTGACTAAATAGTTTCCTTTTCGAAGATTTAAATATATTCTACGGTATCATTTTTTCCCAATGACTATGGGGTTGGGAGTGGTTGCCGCGTGATTTTGTACAAATGACATATTAATAGGATGTATGACTTTGCTCTGCCAGAAAACACAAGTTCTAGAGAGTTGCCTGAGCAAAAAGTTTGGATGGCAAAGGTATATAAAAAGAGGGGTCCACACTCTGAAGAAAACTGAGTACCAGGTGGGTTATCTGCGTTTATTATTCGCTTACTGGTATATGATCATGTTATGGCAAGAAGCTAACAGTGTGGTTTTGTTTTCAGTTATGTTATATAGATCCTGGAATTGCCACTGGAGCCGAGATGCAGAAGCTTAAGACCTTGGATAGTACCCATTTTGAATTTTAACATCTAGTCGGTGTGCACATGTATTCTACAGCTTAAGAAGCGTGCTGCTTAATGTTCAAAACTTGTTTCTTTGGTTATTATTTGAGGAAAAGATATGATAGTTGAACAGCTTGTAGTTGTTAATCTGTTACCTATCTCCAAGCATCAGAAATTCTCCAGCAGAATTCCATGTGCAGAACATCGATATTATTAAATCTACGTAAATAATATTCAAAGCCACCTCTTGTTAAGTGGTAACATAGCTTGTAATAACACATTACAGATAAAAGTTGGTGGTCATTTGTGTATTTATAAAAGTAATCTGCTCGCTGTTAAGTAAAAGAAATGTAATATTTTATGAAAATTATGTTTGGGCCTGTAGGCTTATTGTAAGCTACATTTCCATCACATACCCGTCGAGTTGAGTTCAAAGAACAATCAAGCATATGGCCACATCGTTTTCCAGAAATTCAGAATCCGAATAATGAAATGACAATAAAAAGAACTGATCAAGAAATGCCTATGTTTTTAAAGAGAGGTGCCTGCAAGAAAGAGTGAAATTAAGGGGTCTATCAAAGAAACAGCAATAACCTTGTAGTAGTGTGAGGAGTGAAATAGGATGATTTTATGTTTGTTGATGCATAGGAAATCAATGCTGATTTTTCCCTTACGAAAAAGAAAAAATAAAATAAAGCTACAGTACTTACTAAGAGGGCTAGAAAGAGAACTAAGACGGGTTCCAAGTAAAAACAGCTAATAAGGTGTGTTCATTGTAATTCAATAAGTTTGACTGGAAGCTTAAACATGAGATTCATAAGGCCAAATCAAAATACAATGTACAAATCACAGTCACCTACTTACTCTCTAACACTAGATGATGGACATTCATTCTCCATAAACTTGTTTTAAGGATTTTCAACATCTCTGCAGTCTCTTCTTTACAGTTCCTCTCCCCAAAACATTCCCCACCTTTTGGCACAGATCTGACATACTGACGGTATATAATTATTACTATTGTCATTATTTCACTCTCTCATACAATGTACATGTAGCTACCACTAACTTGGCTTTGTCTTGTTTCTTCATGTTTATTTTATTGATGACGGGCGACCAACTCCTCATGTAACCTACTGAACACTAGTTTTACAGGAATACAAGCAACTGCTGCAGCTGCTGGTTTCATCACTCCCTCTGCTCTTAAATCACTAATCTGATCTCCACCACCACCTATTGAAGACAAAGTTCTTATTTTTTGGCTGTGAGATAAAACGCTCCTCCTTTGTGGCTTTTTCTGGAGCTTTGGTGAAGGCCATTTTCTTGAAATGCTTCCCCCCTTTCTATTATTATATTTTCTCTCTTCTTCTGCTGCTGCATAGTCTTCATCTTGTGCTGGGGGCCGAGGAACCCTGCACTTGGCAGTCCTCCTAGCAGTCCTCCATGGTTGAAGTGCTGTGTCATCAGGATCTAATACTAATGATTCTGTTTGGTACTCATAAGTTTCTGCTGCAGAAAGAATGATATCAGATGAACCGTCTTGTATGGTTTCTACTGGGATAGGGTGACCTACTATTGCCTTGTCATTCAACTTGCTCATGAGTGAAATCATGGGAACATGTTCTCTCTGATAACCTGATTGGACTTGTACGTCAACATCAATCAACATCGACTTCATCCTCCCCCCAAACTGAAGGCTGCTCATGTATGCAAGAGAAGAATCATGGTAATCGGTCGGCTGCTGCTCCCAGTATCCTTCCACAGAATTGATCATATCATGACTACTGTCTAACCCTACATCTCTAGTAGGCATATTAAATCCAATCGCTTGGCTTCTTAAACGTTTGTTAAATGAGTCGGCAACTAATCTATCCTCTCCCCCCTGTAACTCATCCATTAGCTAGAACCCACCAATAACTTGTTATCACCTGCTGCATTACGATACCTCTTCATCAAAGATCGAGTGTTTCTCTTTCCTTTCAATTGCCATTTGGAGACAGTCACACTGGTCGGTAGGGATTCATCACTTTCATCAGCATCACTCATGCTCTCATCTTCCCCTGTTTCAGATCTTCCAAATACTTTTGGTATAAATTCAATTTGGTCAGCATCATCTGAAAGTTCAAACAAAGATAAAACATAAGGTTAGACCTCGGGGGGACAAAACAATAAAGACTAAAGAGAAGAAAATCAGAGATCACGAGCGAAAAATAGGAGAAAAAAAGTGGAAAAAAAATCAACTGCATATGTCGACATCTCATCCACTCGCAAATACACATTGACTTGCATCTATGTCTTCTTCTTTTGGTACTTACCATTTAGTATCCAACGAACCTATCATTTAAGAAATGTTGGATTCAAGATACTGCTTTACTTCATAATAATCAGAATGCAATTCTGACCCATAACATAACCACAACTAATGCCGTTAGATCTACATTTTTCAATGGGCAAAAAGAACTATTGCTTCAGCTCTTCCACTGTGGAATTCAACGAATCTCACACACTCACAGTTAAGAGTATACCATGTTTTTTAGCCATATTTTATACATATGGCAACAAGAACTACCCTCAATTGAGGATACTTATCATCAATGGCTTCACTATTTATAAGTATGGCAACAAAAACTGTCCTTCTTTTAAGGACATAATGGGGCCTGGGATGACTCCAGTAGGCACCCTAATACAGCTAACATAACGGGGATGTACTAGAATGATGCAGATCAGTCAAGGTGTCTGATATTGCATATTTCACAGTTCCTAACCATTTTGCATGGATAAGAGACTGCCGCGTTGTTTTCAACATTAGTCGATCAGGGAAGGTTCCGTTTCTACAATAAAACGAAAAGTGGGCCAACAGCTGGTATAAGTCATCCTCGGTGTGGTTGGACGACACATGGTGCAGTTCACCATCACATGATTCATGCTAAACTTGTGTTCTCATAAAATGGGTCAAAGTAGTTACTGCGCAAGGATACAAGATTAGGAGAGATTCATACAAAAAAAGATTAGTTGTTTTACTGCAACACAAGAGGATACTCAACCTGGTTTGTGCAGTACTTTGACTTGGTTTCTCGTTATACATAATACACGACCAGCAGCTACATAGTAGTTTCTATCCTACAAATCTAACCTAATATTTCAAAATTTTATAACCCACCTACACAAGCACTACTAATAAACCATCAACCTATTTCTATATTGAATAATTAGAGTCCAAGCCTAGCCATCCCATCTGAAAAACTTGCATAAGCTAAAAGTGAAGAGGTCTGAAGAAGTTAAAACAGTCATGGAGGTTTGGCAAGTGCAATTTCATCATGTTCAAAAGAGCAGCTGAGTCATATGAAGAATCAGGGAATAATGTTGGCTTGACGAGGACTGTTATGGCATTGGTCAACTACTTTTGACCAATGCTACGCCAGTTAGTATAGCTACATATTAGTTCTGTTGCAGATTTTCCTTTAAAAGGTGGTATAGAATATATGTAGTAGATAGTACTGATTTCTTGGTTGTATGGGAGGTTACTCTAATTCCTTAGGCATGTCTTTGGAATTTAACAAAACAAAAGTGAAGATAGAAGACCAAAGGCCCTTGTGTGGTAAAACATAGACACAAAAACCACACCTGAAAAATCCAAAAATGTCAAGGTAGATTATGAAGGTCTGCCTAAATATGAAGCAAAAGGAAGAGTCAAAGGCACATCAGATACCACCATGGTGCACAAACACCATCGAAAGTTTCCACTGTTGTGATGTTGAGCCAGCTAGACTGGTCTAAGTGGCAGGCAGTCTCTAATTTAAACCTATATTAGCTGTAACTAACCTCGGCTTAAATGAAAGATAGTTAGGAGTCAAGGCAAAATTTGAGCTATTGGTGATGCTGGTTATAACAGTTATAAAAGGTCATCTTTGACTTGTAGCAGTTGTCTCTCCAGAAGCACCTAAATAATCGATACGTAAACCATCCACCAAAAAAAATGCAGCACTAGTTGGTCGGCAGACTTGGTACAATGTGAAAACAGAAACAGCACTTAGTGGTACCGTTGCCCATCGGAATGCCTACAATCAATACTAAAGCCTAATATAGAAAGCCCAACTTCCTCAACATCAAAAGAATACTCTTCTGGTACATGATCCCTCCCCTAAGAGAGTTTAGCATCACTAGTATAGGAAAGAGGTGCATGCCATTGACTCAAGCATTACTAACTCCCTTTTAAAGGTTTACACTTTCTGTCATAACTAAGGTTCTGCAGATAACTAAGGTCCTACATTACTGTTTTTTGGTATCACATAGCGCACATAGGTAACTGCAGCACCAATGCAAGCAAAAGTATTTGGTTGGATGGAAATTCAAAACACCCTGTTACATGTCTTTTATGTTTATTAGCATACGTTATTGCTAGTCTCTCTTTCCTTCCTTACTCCACCTATATATATGCGTGTCCTAACTTCCAAATTTGCAAGAAGCTTATTTGTTCAAAGTCTATATATTAAAAAAAACAGACCTATGCTCGTAAAGGAAAACATGCAACAGAAAATGATTGGCAAAGTTATGAAGAAAAAGGACCTGAAAGTGTTGCATCATATGTGTCGGAACTGAGGGATTCTGTCCCAGAAGAATCGGTTTCAGTGTCTTCTTCTTCGTCTTCATCATTGTCTTCGTCTTCATCATCATCATCATCAACATCATCTTCAGTAGTGTTGTTTTCTTCACTCAAGGCATATGTGAAGGCGTTTTGAGACTTGGGGGTTGAAACATCGACCCAGTCAGAGAGTGGTGTTTGGTTATAGTCAAAGCTTTCATCTGATTTAGGATGTTCCTTTTGCATTGATTGGTCCTCTGGTGACGGTTTCCTTTTCTCACCCTGTAATAGGTGATCAGGTGTATGGTCAGAGCTGTCACCTGAAGCCGTTGCTGCTGCTGCTGCCATTACTGGGGGGTCTGCAACCTGTGTCTTGTTATCTTCCTCCTCCACTAGCAGAAGGGGAGGATGAGTCTGTAACGGCATGGGGTTGGGTGGTAATTTAGGACTGGTGTTGAGACGGCGCTTGTTGATTGATTCCTCCTCATCCTTGTCCTTGTCGCCGCCGTCGTCATGGCGTGGCCTTTTCCTTTTGATTGTATCTTGTGGCGAAAGGTCAACATTGTCGTCGTCATCGCCATTGTGATGATAAGAAGCAAGAGGAGGAGGAGGAGGAGGGTTATCGTTAAGTTGGGGTTTGGAATTCAAAGGGAGTGGGGTTTGTAAGTTGGGGTATTTCTTATGGAGGAATTGTTTTTCGAGCTCGAGGGCATGGAGGATGGCGTCCTCCCTGCGGGCGTACTTTTCTCGCTTCTTAGGGGGCATGCCTTGGGAGGCTTGGGCGCGGGAAATGCAGTCGTCAAACTCGCCGCAGCGGAAGGGCTTGACGCGCTTGGACTTTTCGAGGTTGTACCAGTCGCTGTTTGTTTGAGGAAAATGATGAATTAGTAAATCAATTGAATGATAATAAAAAAAGTTAAAAAAAAAAAAGAAGATAGGATTACATACACGCTGGCATCTTCTCTGCCAAGGAGCTTAACAGGAGTACCAGATCGGGGGGACATCAAATGAGAAGCTGAGAGTTCTTCGCCGCCCAGAATCTTACCCGGCCACCACGACCCGTTTCTTCTTCGGACCCAAACTATTGTTCCTACTTCACTTTCTACACTAACCTCCATTCCTTCCTTTTTAATCAATTTATTTAAAACCCTAGATAGACAACCATCACTCGAGGAGGAGATCCATCCTTTCTTTTGAGATCAATCACTATTTCTTTTAGGGTTTCTTTCCGTCCGTCCGTACGGTCTCAAGTCTCTCTCAACTAACTAACTCTTTTCTTTTGTGACTGACTCACTCTGTGTCCTCCTCCTTCCCCTTCACACCAACGACAGACGCGTTTTTATTTTATTTTATTTTATTAGGGCTCTTTCTTTCTTTTTCTAGGGGCGTTAATATTTACTAGGGCTCAGCGTCGGTCATAAACCGACCCGAACCGAATCGAACCGACAAAACCGAGGACTGAAAATCGTAAAAAAGCGAACCGACTGTTTTTGTTCGGTTCGGTTTTTCGTCGGTTCGGTTCGGTTTTGTCGTCTAGGTGTATTTTAGCATGTTTTTGTTGGTTTTGGGCGGCTGGACCGAACCGAAACCGAAAGATGTAACTCGAAACGAAAACCGAACCGACTACCGGTCCGGGCCGGTCCGGTTCGTTTTGTCGCCGGCCGTCAGTTCGTCGGTTCGGTCCGGTTCGATTTTGAACCTTCGGTGCTCGGCCCTATATGTTACCTCTTCTTTTCTTTTCTTTTCTTTCTTTTTTTTTTTTTTTTTTTTTACTTATCAAAAACTTACTCAAATTTTAAAGCCTTCGTTACTTAAAAACTCATATTTTATCTTTGTATAAACTCATATCTTTTTTTCTTTCTAAAATCACACTATACATTCAAATTTCGTATATTTTATGTACCCGATGACTTGATAGACCGGCTCGTCTTACGTGAAGCCGGTTACATGCTAACTCATTTTTTTTTCTTTTGACATTTGCCCGCAACCTTTTATACCATTTAACCCTTTTTTTTTTTTTTTTTTTTTCATCATTCACCAACTTTCCCCTTTTTTCATACAAACCATAAAACATGGCACATCCTCATCCACTTTAAGATCAAAACGAAGGGACATGTTATTCTACATCACGCTACTCATTGTGATTGCCGCCCAATACTACTATCAATTCAATAACAAATTGCTTGGACCCCTTCAAATGCGGGTAGAAGATTCAAGACATATTGAAGAAAATAGGAAAGAGTTCAAGTTCAAATGAAGTTGGTGATGTTTCCCAAGATCAGATGAACAAAATGATGGGGGAGATGGCTTTTATCAAGTCAAAACTGAAAGTTTATGACAAGGTTTTTTTTTAATCAATTTCCTTGTTGTGTTCATTGCTTTTGTATTAGCAATCAATATTATGCATTAACTTGTACTTGTTTTAGCAATCAGTGTTATGTATTTTGATGTTTGTTGTAACTTTGGTTCTTAGTTGTTTATGTACCAAAAGTTTTGTAACTTGAACTTGTTTTAGCAATCAGTGTTTGTTGAATGTTTAATGAAATGGCAATTTGTTACCTCATAAAGATTGCATAAACAGTTTACTAATTATGATAAACATTGTGAGCACACATACCACTTCCAACTGATCCATGAGCACATGGAGAAGGACATCATCATGGAGGCTATGGTTTAGGTGAATATAGTTTGTTTCATTATGTAGGTATATCTGTATTGACTTTTTGTATGTTGTTTGTATAATAGTATGTTTGGTGGTGTGGGCATGTCCAGTTCCTACCCTTATAAGATGAATGATGATGAAACATGTGATGATCCAAAATCTAATATATCAAAAGATAAATGGAAAAAGGATATCATTCATTAGTAGTTATGCCTTAACATGTTCAAAATTAGGCATAATAGTGATTGTTACATAGTACGAGTATATATTTATAATTATTTTTTAAAAAGAAGTTTATTTCCATTGGTCTACACTCCTCAACCACGTGATATGATGCGACTGTTAGTACAATTTGTACGATGGTTACGGTAAGTCCGGACGTAGCTTGCTGGACTGGGCCACCAAGCCTTTCGTGGATTGATCTTGTACTAATTCAAGTAACTTGGATGAGATCCCTGCACAAGAAAGGTAAACCGTTAGTCTTACCGTGGGGACGGACCCACGATTAGACTCCGGCGTGAGAGTAAGTATGTATTCTTGAGAGGGAAAGTAGTATGTGTGTAATTATGAGAGAGAAAGTTATTCTACCTTGTATGGGGATTAGAGCCCTATTTATAGGCGAGGTTTGCCGTTGGGGCTCCCTGGATTATCGCATAAAGTGGTTAGTTGCCGGAGCCGGACCCTTGATGGACAAGGGTTCCGTATCGTTCACGAATGCGGACGTGAGAGGCCTAACGGTTGAGGGTTCAGCCCGTTATGCATCTTGTGCACATCCCAAGTCTGAGCCACCTTATAGTCATTGGGCTACTTGTTGGCCGGGGTTTGTGGTTATTGGACCTGAGTCTAGGATTTGTAGTCATTGGGCCTGAGCCTAGAGTGGACGTAGAGTATGTTTTGGACTTAGTGGGCCTGTTATACATACTATACGTCATCAAGTCCTTGATCTAGTAGTATGTTCTTCGTCTGAAATTGTCGCATGCGGTGAATGTCACTAGATTTGAGTTCACTAAGGATTTCGTCATGCGTTTTTTCTTTTCCGAAAGCACTTTTTTCTACCCTTGGGGACTGCTATACCATCCGGTCTCCAAGTATGTGCCGCGTTGCTGCGTGCGGATGTTGTCGATGCGTGGATTTACTGACTTTATCTTGTGTCGTTTTTCTCTCAGATTCATGGCGTTCTTCGACGCTTCCTTTCCTAAGTGTTTTTACTACTACGCTTTTCTGACTTTTCATTTTCTGGTTGATTTGACTTCGTGGGCCCTTGGTCTTCTACCATCCTTATCCGCATAGCTTTGATTTTAACCGTTGGATCAGATTATTTTTGGACGCATGTCTTTTCTTAGGGTTTTCTAGGTTAATCGTCATTCCGTTTATATAAATACCCCTTTTTTGGCTTTAGCCATTTTTTCTTTTTACTGCTCGTCTTTTCTCTACTGAATCTTTCAGTCTAGTTGGTTGTATATGTTTTTCACGTTCCGTAATCAGGTTAGGCTCTTGACTTCCTCTGTATCTTTCCGTTATGGGTACTTTTTCTTCTACCAAGTCTAAATTATCCCAGAAGGCACTTGATCGCTTCTGTGTTGATTATTCGATTCCACTCTTTGTTCATCCGGAATTGCCTGATCCTGACAAAAGTATTCGTGAAGCGCCGAATGGAAAGATCGGTGTCTACACTCGCTTCTTTGAGTTTGCTAATTTCCGCCTTCCCTTGTCCTCATTCCTTGTTTCGATTCTTGACTACTATCGCATTCATATTTCACAGCTTTCCGTCATTGGTGCTGCTAAGGTTTCTCAATTTGAAATTCTCTGTTTTGCACTTGGCATTGAACCCTCAATTGGTTTGTTTAGGTGTTTTATGTCTTGTCTTGCGACCATGGGTCGGCTTTCTTTTTAGTAAACGTGCCAATAGCTTTGGCGTTTGCTATACTAAACCCCTTGATTGCCTTAAAAGTTGGAATGATCACTTTTTCTCGATTGACTTTGGTGTCCTTCTATACATCCTTTCTTCATTGGGGGGCGTCTTCCAAAAGACGCTACTCCCAAGGATACTGAATTTGATGCTGAACATGTTGCCTTCCTTGTTACCAATGCTTCTTCCTTTGTTAAGTTTTCGGAACCTTTTCTTTGCTTGGTTGGTTTGAGCCGCAACTACACTTTGGGCAATGACTTTTATCCTGTGTTTTATGATCAAGAGAATCGGGGTGGGTATACCATATCTCTGTTTTTTTTCTTTTATTACTTTTCCTTGATTTTCTCGATCTATGCTTTTTTGCGTCTGCTTGCGCAGCCTATGGATTTGTTGTCCTTGGTTAAGAATAAAAACCCGATGGAGTTGCTTGTTGATTCTCGGCCACGAGAGGATGATAAAGCTCCTTTGCTATAATCGACCGAATGTCGTACTGTCTCTCTTGTTCCTCCTTCCTCTGGTGAAGTTGAGCGTGCAACTACTTGTTCTAGAATTAGGATTTCTCAATCATCCGGTGGTGTTGTTTCGCGGCTTGATTATTTGCGTTCCGGGTATTGGCTTTGACAGTGGGATGGCTTCTGGTTCTGGTAGGAAAAGGAGGAAAGTTGGTATCAACCTCGTTCATCCCCCTAAAAAGGCAAGGAGCGACCTTAATGATTTTAGTAGGGCCTCTACAGGTGGTAAGTCTTCAGAGTCTATTAAGAAGCTGCTAGCTCAAAGTTCGCAATCTCTTGAATATTGTTTAAATGCTTTGCCAACTCATTCTTCTTCTTCTCCTTTATCTTCAACTACTCTTTTTTGTGAATCTGGGACGCCGACTGAATCTGGCTTTGGTTTGCTCCATCTCGATGGTTCTCCTTCCCGGTTTGTTATTTCATACTTTTGTTTTTCCGTAACTTTTTTTTCTTCTTTCCTTCCTTTATTTACTTGCTATTTTATTTGTTTATTTGCAGTTCCTCTGTGCCCGTTATGACGGATGCCGTTGTTACTAATGTTCATTCTATTAAGAAGGGAAAAGGTCAAGTGAATATTCCGTCCTACCTTCCGGATAACCTTTCTCCTGTCGGTGACATTTATTCAAGTCTTGATGATCTTTCGGATCTTGATGTTTCAGCTGGGGATATCAGCGTTGTTGATGGTCCGGATTCCGATTCTCCCTCTGGTTTTCATGTTCCGAAATGGAATGTTGCTAAAGGTTCTCTCCTTGATGATGTTGATGAGTGTCGTGCTATGGTAGACGAGTTTATTCCTCCTGCCTTTTTTTCCTCTATCCGCAATATGGGGTATGAGCGCCTCCTAGGTGAGTTTAATGTTGTCGTGGCCCGACAACTGAGCTTTAGCTCTGAAGTCCGTCAGCGTTTAGAATATAACGCTATGGAGCGGAAACGCTTATTGTCTTTGTTGGCGAGTAAAGAGAAGGAAATTTTGACTCTGAAGTCTGATGTTGCCAAGGCTATTTCTTCCCAGACATCGTCTGCTGCTATGTCCCTAGCAGCTTCCACTGCTGAGCTTTCGTCCCTGAAGGACCAAAATTTTGTGCTTGAGGGAGAACGAGACTCTCTTCGGGCTGAGGTAGCATCACTTCACTCATCCCTCGATGCTAAAGATTCTGAGTCATCCGCTTTGAGAGCTGAGCTTGTTGTTCTTAAGTCTTGGAATTCCAGTCTTTCTGAGCAACGGTACGCGGCCGTGTTTTGTCCTGTATATATTATTTTATTATCATTTATTTTTTGTTTCGTTATGTTTGTAGATACGGTCTTTGGAAGAGTCATGCTCCAGAGCTCAGTAGCGAGCTCCATCCTTTTCTTTGCTTTGGAGGAGGAGTTTTGTAAGATTCAGGATACTAAGATGGGTGATATTTCGCGAAAGTTTGATTTGGCTGTTGCTGACTTGCATGCCCTGGCTATTCATCTTGATAAGTTTTATCCGCGATTCCTTACCCTATTGTTTAGCCGTCGTTGGTTATTAACGAACGGTATGAGTCTCGCTATGTTTAAGTGTTTAAACTCTCCGCAATATACTGCAGCAATGGCGAAGGTTATGGAAGATGATGGAATGTTCCAAGAATAAACTTATCTCTTATGGAATGTTCTTAACGCGCCTCTATCATAACGTCATGCATTTTCATCCTCAATTTCAAAGTCCGTTGTATGTACTTGTGAACAAGATGATGGAACCACTAAACATATCTCTCTTGAAGACTTTTTTAATTCTTGATTCCACCAACACTCATCAACCACTTGATGATCCTTCTAGCGAAAACGCTCAAGGAACTTAGTAGTATTTCAAATAGGATCAATCCTTTTGTACTCGTGCTTTATCAATGTAATCCAATATCCTTCATGAAATAAAACATCTTACATTTGATATCTTAGTGTTAGAACTCCTTTTAACTAACCTTGGAATATAATGCATTGTCAAGATCATTGCATACCTTTAGTAAAGGTTCTGCCTAGCTGAGAGACGGATCCCAAAAGTTGTGCTAGACGGATCCCTACTCTTAGGGAACCGTGGGATCCGGCAAACAGAAAATGAAATTGCAAGCATTGTATTTCAAACATATCCTTAGAAAACCTCACACTAAGCTAGACATAGTGTCTTAAGGAAAATTAAGTCCTTATCAAGTTAAGTAGATCCTTTCTACTCACACATAACTCACCTAGATCACACTCAAAGACGCTTGTAGATCTATCGTTTCACTTTAATCCATTACTCTTCCGCTCTCAAGCTCACACATCATTTTTCACATGATCCCTCATATCTAAACGTTGGAAACCTATTATAACAAAATTGATCATAATCATCCTTACGTCAAAATTGGTCGAAATTGATCAAAATTCTAGTTTTTCCATCCTAAGCCTTTAGGATATTCTCCAAAGGATTAATATAAGTCACTATCTGATCTCTAGGATCATTTAGCTTCACTTGACACTCTCAAAATCTTTAGTGCCATCCTTGTTCATTCATTGGTACTCATGAAAGTTCCAATTTCTTCCATACAAGGTAATCATTAGCTACATCACTCATTACCTTCAAGTACTCAAGCACCCCTTCATTTAAAACACTTAGGAGGATTGAAACACTCAAGATGGTATAGATCTTAGACATTAGAAACATCATTTTTATTCTTTCATAGCTGCTAAGAGCCGGATCCCTAGGATTAGCCTAGACGGATCCCTCTGAGGAGGGAACCGTGGGATCCGAATGACAGATTATGTCAAATCTTGCTAAAACAATCATTTCAAGCTCATCTTACTCAAACACTCAATCTCATCTTAAATGAGTTCCTAGATCAGTACAAACTCTGAAGTTGACTCTTGTGCATGTTAATCATCACATTCCAATGAATTTTAGTGGCTTAAGGCTTGAATGCACTTGCCAAATCTCTTGCTTTATAAACCACACTGTTAGGACTTCCATAGTCATCACCTTCATCCTAATTTTCAGCACTTAAGAGACCCTTACAAACCTCTTGAAATCATCTCATCATGAAGAAAACTCAAAGTAGTAACTTATCCACCAAAGAACCACCCAAGAAAATTGCTCGTGTTGTACACGAAATTTCTTCAACCGAATCATCTCCGGTCAAGCCAACAAATGCAAGGATCTCTTCTCAACCAATCAACCAATTCCTAAAAGGATAGTACCCACAAAACTACCTATGCTAAACACCACCATACCTCCTAGGCCAAAAAATATCATCTCCACTAAACCATCACTATTGTTTCCTAGAGCTATTTCTTTTACATCTCCACTATCATCACCACACCTCTACAACTTAGAGGATTTGCCTCCTAGGCCGTCTCATCATCCTCCGCCGACAACATTCTCCTCATTAGGAGGAATAATGGTTCAAAATCAAGGTGTTGATTCAACATTAGCTCCACATTCCTTTTCGACGTGTCCATCATATAATCCCATTTGGATTATGAGAAATCATCAAAGTCAACCACCCGACCATATGGAAGTTGACACTTCTCTACCACCACCATCATTCTTGGTCGAGCCATTCTCAAATGCGCCTCCACCAACCCCTTCGTCGTTTGAGGCTCCACAAGCCGCTTCACTTGATTCTTCGCAGCAAGTCATTTCATTTCTTCCACCACCACTACCTAGCCATGACAAAGATTGTTATCATTGTCAACATGTTGAAAGTTTGATACATGAAGTACAGAAGACCAACGTTTCCTGTTCTATCACCTCCTCGAACGTTTCGACGAGATTAAACCTAAACAAACTTGAGCTAGAAAATTTTAGTGGTGTCCTAGTATCAAGCGTTAGTTGGTCTAGAAATTCCTAGTCATGTATCGTTTATTTTCTTAGTTTTTAGAGTCATGTATATCATAACTCTAGTTTTATTAAATGAAATTACATGCTACTTGCTATATTTCTGAGTATATGATTATGTTGTATAATTCATATCTCACTTTGGTGATAACATTATTTGTTATACCACCATTTGCTGAATTTATTCATCAGCCTGACGGATCCCTTTAATTTGCCTAGATGGATCCCTACTAGGAGGGAACCGTGGGAACCGTGATACAGAAAACTATTTTTCTACTAACTTGGATCATATTTGCAGGAAATTGTGCATTATACTTGTTTTCTAATCTTTGTTTTGTAGTTATTCAATTTACACATGAAGACTTTGACAACCTAAAGCTAGGGGAGCTTTGTGTCAAAGCAATACATTGCAAATTACTTGCAATATTAGGATTACATTTCATGACATCCCTTTGCAAAATTGCAATCAACAAGGGGGAGCACATTCGTCACATAGACGAAATCTTTTGCAAACTTAGTTGCAAATAAACTAGCTTAGTATTAGTCTCTTGACGCCCTTACATAGGGATGGACTCGTCAAGGGGGAGTTAAGACGAGATCCTTTCCCGTTGCTTGCTCTCTAATTCTTCTTTTCTACTTTTCACACGTTTTTCTTAAAAATATTGCGTTAGTTTTCTTTCGAAGCTCTTTTTGTTTCGACAAAAAGGGGGAGAAGAAAGTAAAAACTACAAATTCAAACTTTTACGAATTTTTAGCTTTTCCTTAAAAATAATTTTATGTTTTGTCATCAACAAAAAGGGGGAGATTGTTAATACAAATAAGCTGTAAAAACGTTTATTTATATTTTACGATCTTCTAATGTTTTGCCGATAACAAACGTAAAATCATTTTAACGAAACAAATAAAATACGTAAATGGTTTGAACTAATAGTTTCTAACATATTCACATAAAACACTAAAACAAGTATAAGTGATTTTATGATTTAATATTACATATGTACAACAACTAGTGTTTACATATTTGGGTAAAATATACACATAACTAGTATGTAGTATATTGGGTAATATAAGTGGGTAGAAACTTAAGTATCATAACCCATTGACCAAATACATTGAATATAGTTGGGTACAACCCAAAGCCCATGACCCATGGAGCTTGACCCATAACCCATTGCATGACATCATGCTTATATCATATATGGATAATATCCATAACCCATGGTTTTGACCCATACCTATGTGACTAGGTGCATTGCACTCAAGAGATACATTGTATCTAGCTAAAGACCCATGGATCAACCCATGACCCATAACCAAAATACCCATGGGTAAATAGGAGCGTCCCACGGATCCCTAGCTTTGCGCTAGACGGATCCCTTGTGGAAGGGATCTGTGGGATCCGGGGAACAGTAGAATTTGTCCTCTATAAATAGTAAGCCATTTCTTCATTGTTGCTCACCCCTTTCTAACATACTTTCCCTTAGAGTTGAAAACTCTCTAACCTCAGATCCAAGAGATCTATGTTTGTAGTTTTGTTTTTGTGATCTTCTAGGTTCCTCTTAAAGGCGCGATCACCACCTTTGAAGTCGAGCAAGCTCAAGTCCATGAGTTGCCATGCTTCCTCATCATCAAGACTACTGAATTCTTCTTGTTGATGATTGTTTTTCTTTTCCTAAGAAGTGTTGAAGACATTTGTGAAAGGTGTCTCAAGTGTCAAGACGAAGATATTAGTGAAGGGTATCTATCGTCCATATCATAAGCACTTGTGGTAGGTGCTTAGAAGTCAAGACTAGAAGTATTATTGAAGGGTGCTTAGAATTCAAGACACAAGACATTAGTGAAGGGTGTCTTGAAGATCTAGTTAAAGGCATTAGTGAAAGGTGCCTTAGATGTACATTCGATATGGTGTGTTTCGATGTACAAGATAGATTAGCACTAGATCCAAAGATATTGATATCCTTGATGATGTTGTAAAAAGGAGTTGATCTCCTTTGGGATTAGTCATTGGTGTAGTGTTGGGTAGTAGTTCCTCCATTGCAATGGAACTAGGTGCTTAGCCTAGTACCAAAAAAAGGGTAGGCGACGTTGTGTAGGTGTGGTTCACCTTGGTGTGAAAGAACTAGGTACTTAGCCTAGTACCGATAAAGGGTAAGGCGACGTTGTGTAGGTGTGGTTCACCTTGGAGTGAAAGAACCCGGTGGTTAGCCTAGCACCGCAAAAAGGGTAGGCGACGTTGTGAAGGCTTCTCCGCCATAAGGAGTTGGTGTAGTGATTACGAACTCTCGAGTAGGTGACTCGGGAGTGGAGTAGGGCAAGGAAGGTGTCCTTGTAGCCGAACCACTATAAATACTCGCGTTGTGGTTTTGTGCTTCTTACTCTTATCTTTTCATTACATACTTATATATGTTTGTTTATCAACATCCAACACACACATCCAAATAGATTGACATAAGTCGATCTAAATAGTTTAAAAGAAAGTTTTAATTGGCAAAACTATTCAACCCCCCCCCTTCTAGTTTTCCACAGTTTTGAATGGCGGTAGAGGCCAATTGCCTAGGAGATATGACCAAATGACCCTAGGTGAGCGGACTGAGACGGGAAGGGTAAGATATAACCAACTGACGACCCTTTCTACTTATGCGATTTGACCAACTGATCACCTATCGTTTGGATGAACTTAAGAATTAGGGGATGCGTGTCTAAGTTCCTAACGGCCGGGCATTCACTATTATAAATCTAGCATGTAGTGGTACTTAATGACTTGGCTTAGGGGACCAGGAACAATAGGACTTATGACGGGCGTGCTGATTTCTCATGTGGCGGCATCTTTGCTGATAGGTTAGGGCGAATTGACCAAATGTTGTCCTCTCGACTTTGACCCCACCTGAAGTAATTGGAAGTAATTAGATGTAGACATTACTAGCTAGGATGAATAACTAGGTTATCACCACTATCCTTCATTGATCACACCTCTTGCCCTTATCTGCTTTCTTTTATTTCCTTGTTTTATTAGTTAATTTTATTTCAATCTTAAAAGCAATTAAAATCGTGACATAGACTTGAGTTAATTTCCAATCCACGTTGCTCTTGGGACGACCTCGATTTTATCGAATACTACACTACATACGACCGGGTACACTACCCGTTAGTGCACGAGGGTAGACCATAGGTATAACGAGACACTATAAATTTAAGACCTGGTCAGTAAAACCTGCATCAAGTTTTTGGCGCCGTTGCAGGGGAGCTATTTAGGATTTTAATTTAAGTTTTTCTTTTATTTTCTTTTATTTTTATTTTTAGTTTTCTTTTTCTCTTCTTTTCTGTTTGTTTTTGATATTTCAGGATATGGAAGATTCAGATTTTGACATGCTCACTATGGAAGAATATATTGCGTTGACTCGAGATAACCAAAGATCAGGCGTGGTATGCCCCGAATTGAATGATGACATCGAGTTTGAGATCACCGCCAGATTCATGAGGGAACTTAGACAAAACTTTTCGGGAACTAACGATGATAATGCCCACCTGCATGTGCGAAGAGTATTGGAGATCGCAGATCTTTTCCACACTCCGGGAGTTTCTCAAGATGCATTAATGCTTAGAGTGTTCCCAATTACACTCACAGTGCAAGAAGATGGATGAAGATGCTTCCTGCGGGGTCAATCAATACGTGGAATCTTTTGAAGAAAGCTTTCATTCGGAGATATTGTCCTCCTTCAAAGATTGCCTAGAAGATGGAAGAGATAAGGAGTTTCAGACAGAAGATGGATGAAACACTTGATGAAGCTTGGGAAAGATATAATGACCTTCTCTCACGATGCCCAACGCATGATTTCAGCAACCATCAGATGGTCCTTATTTTCTACAAAGGTTTAAACATCTCATCCCGCCAAATGCTCGACTCTCAAGGACCTATTCCTACAATGCCACCTGCACAAGCCCTTAGATCAATTAAAATGATGGCTGACCATTCGCAAAATTGGTATGATGGAGCAACCACTTGGGCCATAAATAGCAACAGCTTGGATGACATTGGCGACATCACCAAGCAGCTTGATAGACTTGGATGTGATATGAATATGGTTAAGGAAAACATTCATGCTATACGCAAGCATTCTCTCCAAGAAGAACACAAAGAATATGAGCAGGTCAGGTATATGGAGTCATTGGAAGAAGCCGTCAATAAATTCCCGGATAATCTAAAAAGGATGCACGACTCGAATGACAAATGGATTAGGAAATTCAAGGAGGGCGCGAACTTAAATTTAAAGAAGCTTGAAGATAAGAGGAAAAGCTTGGAGGCTAAGCTTGAAGAATTAAACCAAAAGGTCCTGGAAAGTAAAAAGAATGCGGATGGAACTATCAAAGCAACAGTGGGAAATATGAAAGAAGTCAACAAGGAGTCGGTTCCTCGTGATTTACCTTATATCAGACCCTATGTACCACCTATCCCATTTCCAAGACGTTTGAAGACTGTAAGAAAAGAAGAAACAAGCGACGATCAATTGAAGAAAATGGAAGCAAAGAACTTACAGAGTGATGAAGCAACGCCACAAGCTAATGAGGAATCAACCACAACACAAAATGGTATTACTTCTAACTCTTCTTTTATTCCTAACAATCTTGATTGTTTTTCTATTCACGATGCTGAAATTATGGATGAAATCGTGCAACCTATCACATCACCCGATGATGGCTATGTAGCTCCGGCTACTGAACCTATTTTAGTTGATCTTGCAATGAAATTAGAGGACAAGATCTTGGACACTTCAGTGATTAACGAGAAGACATACGAGCCTATTAATCAGCCACTTCACGAGGTGATCCAATCATCAATGCCATCAACTAAAACGGGTAAGGTATGGAGGGAAATGAGATCTCCTTTCAGGTATGATCATAATTTATCATTTCCCCATCCCGTAGCAAATTCACACTCTCATGGTGTTTATTACTATTTTCACCCACACTTGATTTCAAGTGAGGGGATGGACACCCTTTTACGTAGTAAATAAGGGTGGAGTCAAGCTCGTGACTCGAACAAAAACAAACGCTTCGTGGGAGGCATCCCATGCCTATCTTTTCTTTCTCATTTTATTAGCATAGTTCGGTTTTGTGTTTTCTAACCAATTTTGCAGGATACGAGGAAGTAATTACTGCTGCAGTTTGCTGATCTAACCAGAGTTACGGCGTAACTCATCTTAGTGATTACGCCGTAACCAAATTTTTAGCAACAGAATTCTTGACGCATTAATAATTACGGCGTAATACCATCTCCGTGGTTACGCCGTAACCACTCGCTTTGCAGCTTAATAAAAGGCTTGACGCATTAAGAGTTACGACGTAACCTTCATCTGCTTTAATTCTTTCATTTTAAAACACAATAACCTTGTATTAGTATTTTAATTGAACTTTGTGGGTGTGTTCCCTATAAACCCTCACGAGACTTCACTCGTCCACTTGGGACACCAAGTGGTTTAAAAGGCTTGTTGCATACGCTAAATGCAATCGTGATTCCTACGAAAGTGAGTTAGGTTTTTCTTTTTCTTTTATTTCTTGTTGTTTTTCTAGTATGATGCGTTTGGTTGTATTATGTGAATTAAGGTTATTAAAGTTTGCTCATAGATCTCAAAGCGGGACACGTTTACTCGTGAGTCTTCAATCATGCCGAGCAAATCCAGGGGAGTTTTCTGTCTCAATTCTAACCCTTCTTATCTTTCATTTATATGCTTAAGTATGACCCAAGTGGGGGGAAGGGATTAGACATAGACTCCCGCTTGATTTTACTTGACCTTATTTTTTTCTAGTTTTTGATGAAAAATGTTTCATTAATAAAATTTTGACATATTTTTCATTACTTAACTGGATTAATCTAGACTGAGCACACCTACCCTATATTTCCATTGTGTGAGGTTAAGCCCTTTCGTTTTCTCCTTATACATAATTCCATAAAAATGAGTGTGCCGGTGGCTGTAGTAGACTCTAGAACTTGGCTTTGTATATCTTTTCGAGACCATTATCATGAGCATTACAATGAGGTAACTTGGTGTGATCGGTGCAACTAGGTTATAAGGAAATTTTAGGATTAAACCCAAATAGCCCATCATTTATGTTTGTATATGTTAGCTTTTCACATCGATTAGTCAATCCCTCTATTAAAACCTTTTTGTTGCACTCATCATTAGTGCAAGATACCCCTAGTTACACCATTCTGAGCCTTTCCTTTCATTTTGTTCACCCAATATAACTGTTTCGCTACACCTATCGCCTAGCCTACCCTGTAGTTTCTTATGTCCATGGTCCTAGCGCTGTTGGTTAATTTTGGTTCCATTAGTGAAAGTCGCGGGTTTTGAATAAAGGGTTTTGGAAGAAAATCGGGTTTAGATGATAGTTGATCTCAAGTGGGGGGATGCTTTATTTGTTCGTATTGTTTTTATTTTTTTTATTCATGTATACCTTGTCTTGCATAAAAAAAAAGGTGAAAAAAGTCAAAATAAAAAATAAAAAATGATAAGAATGCAAGCAAGAGTTTATTAGTTGTTTATTGCTTATCGTAATATAAATCAGCTTATGTGTCGTATTGTGTTGAGTATTCTCGCCTTGTTTCAATTGGCGCTATTTTTTACATATCCGTTGTATCTTACGGATAAAATTAGAAACCCGAACATTTCTATCTCGCCTTTCAAATTTTAATCAATATTCGTACAATGGGGACATTGTACATTTCAAGTGGGGGGATGGGAGATAGAAATGGTTGTTTTTGGTTGAAATATGTGCTAAAAGTACCCAAATTTTAATTTTTTTTATAAGCACATACTTTTTTTCCATTGATTATGAAGGCCAAGTTAATGCATCTTATTTGCCTAGTTTATGGAGATTATGAGGCACTACACTATATGTTATATGCATTGACTCATGTATTGAAGACCCCTTGACTCTTGACCCTCGGTTTTTGCTATGGGATTGAATGCGACTAGTAGTGGAGCAACTGTGGACTTAGGAATCTATTTGTTTCGTGTCTTTTTATTTACACCCATTAAATGTTTCCCATGTCTTATCCTACCATTAGTCATGAATCGAGTTTAGGTGAGGAAGCGAGCAATCATTGGTGTCTTGGCCATGGATTTGGTCATGTATCATTGGTTTTGTCCCCTTCGCCGTAGCTCGTTAGTAATGACAAAATAACCCCATAAGCCTATGTTGTGTCAACCCATTGCCTTTCAGAATAGCTGCATCTATAGACTCTAGTGGTGGAGATTATTATCTTTGCCAAGCCTATGATAGAATACTCGCCATGACTGAGCAGTTGAGTGATCACCCAAAATATATTAAACACGTGAATTATGAAAGAGAGTGTGATTTCAATTCCCTTTTCGTGAGGTGCTCGGTTTGGAATTTTCTAGCTTAGGTGATTTTTAGACTCATAACTTCTAATTAATCCTGGGAGATATCATTTTAAGAATTATTTAAAGGGTTTACTTGAGGACAAGTAGGATTCAAGTGGGGGGATATTTGATAACATCAAATTAGCCTGATCTTTTATATATCAAATTCCCGTATTTATGGCCTCATTTATATTAATATGGTACTTAATTCGTTTATATTCATTCATAATTGCATTTCAGGATAAATGAGACGTTGGAGCGGAAAAGATGTGATATACGGCCAAAGATATGTTCTGAAGATTGATTTATGAGGGCCTATGAATTATTTGTGAAGGTTACGCCGTAACTGCTTAATAAGGTTACGGCGTAAATATGAGCTTTGAAGGATACGACGTAACCAATTCTTATGGTTACGTCGTAATTATTTTTGTGAAGGTTACGGCGTAACAAAGCAATTTAGTTACGTCGTAGAGATGATTTCGGAATAGATAATCATGTGCGGACGAAGGGTTACGTCGTAACTCAGATAATTAGTTACGCCGTAATTAATTACTTGGGCGCAAAGTTTCGAGGTCCAGGGATTAAAAGCGGCAAGTTAATTCGAAGTTTATTAAGTACAAGGACTTGTTATAAAAGTAACAAGTGTGATGAGGGACCAAAGTCGTACACCAGGCTTATTAACTTTCAAGAAATTATCATGATTATGAAAAGTACGAAGTTTGAAGTTACTACGTAAATGAAGTTTTAGTTACGCCGTAACTTAGTTACGACGTAACTAATTATTTTAGTTACGACGTAACTATTCGAGATCCAGATTTCTTTACGATGTTATTAGTTACGGCGTAATTAGCCCTTAAGGTTACGCCGTAATCATGTCGGGGCCTATAAATACAGCCCTAAATCTGCATTTTTAAGTATCTCTCTTCACCCCTCTCCCAGGGGTCAATTAGGGCACCACTCTAGGGTATTTTCCAGCAGTCCGAAGCTAGTTTTGAAGGAAAAATTCAGTCGCAATCATCATCACTATTAGCTCTACATCGAGTAATTTTTATCAAACATTATGTTTAATTCTATTCATGTTTTATTCATTATTGTTGGATTAATTTACTTTATGATTGGCTAAGAACCTCTTGGTGCTGGCCTAGTTATGATTCCTTAATTGTTTTGTCTGTGTTTATATTGCTTTCGCATAATTATTTCTAAGTGTATGCATGCATAGTGTATTGGTAGCCACCTTTGGTTCGGTAGTTTTGAATGGCGGTAGAGGCCAATTGCCTAGGAGATATGACTAACTGGCCTTAGGTGAGCGGACCGAGACGGGAAGGGTAAGATATGACCAACTGACGACCCTTTCTACTTGTGCGATTTGACCAACTGATCACCTATCGTTTGGATGAACTTAAGAATTAGGGGTGCGTGTCTAAGTTCTTAACGGCCGGGCATTCACTATTATAAATCTAGCATGTAGCGGTACTTAATGACTTGGCTTAGGGACCGGGAACAACAGACTTATGACGGTCGCTGATTTCTCCTGTGGTGGCATCTTTGCTGATAGGTTAGGGTGAATTGACCAAATATTGTCCTCTCGACTTTGACCCCACCTGAAGTAATTGGAAGTAATTAGATGTAGACATTACTAGCTAGGATGAATAACTAGGTTAGCACCACTATCCTTCATTGATCACACTTCTTGCCCTTATTTGCTTTCTTTTATTTCCTTGTTTTATTAGTTAATTTTATTTCAATCTTAAAAGCAATTAAAATCGTGACATAGACTTGAGTTAATTTCCAATCCACGTAGCTCTTGGGACGACCTCGGTTTTACCGAATACTACACTACACACGACCGGGTACACTTCCCGTTAGTGCACTAGGTTAGACCATAGGTATAACGAGACACTATAAATTTAAGACCTGGTCAGTAAAACCTGCATCATAATGCAATTATTGGCAACAACTCTTTGTCTTGTTCCTTGGAGGTTGTTCAAAAGAGGGTTGATCATGTTAGGAAATGCCTCGATGGTTGTCTGTTGTCCTCTTCTGATGTTTATAGTTCTCCCGCTGATCCTTTGTCCGTTCGTAATGTGATAGATGTGGAAACATCTCTAGCCATTGACTTAGCCTCTGTTTGCACTGCTTCATTGCCGGTTGTGCCTCTTCCTGTCAGCACTTCTGATATTTCCACGACACCTCTTTCTATTGAGGATTATGATATTGACGATTCCGTTACCCCTGTAGGGGTTGTGAATGACTCACCTTCTGAAGTTAGTGGGGTCTTGGCGGTCCTGTCCGAGCCTGAGGTGAATGCTGCTGCCTTAGCGCGGACTTAGCTTTTTCTTTTCTTTTTCTTTTGTAATCATCTGAACAATATCTGTCTTTGTTTCTTTCTATGATACTTCCGATGGTTGTAATCAACTTTTTTTGATTATGTAAGCTCTTGATTAGCGTATGTTATTATCCATTTTGTGTTGCTATTGTTAACGTTATACGGATATGCACGTTTATAACAGTCTTGTGCACATACTCTTTTTGTCTGTGCGGTGCTATTTTTAACGTTATACGGATATGCACGTTTATAATAGTCTTGTGCACATACTCTTTTTGTCTGTGCGGTGCTATTTTTAACGTTATACGGATATGCATGTTTATAATAGTCTTGTGCACATACTCTTTTTGTCTGTGCGGTGCTATTTTTAACGTTATACGGATATGCACGTTTATAATAGTCTTTGGATAATTTTGGGCTATCCTCCCAAGATCGGGCTTGCAATACCTTCACGCTCTGGTGATTAAGTTGTTCACCAGTTTTGTTATTCGTGATAACCTTATGCTATTCGGAAATAACATGTTTTGGGCCGTACCCAGTCCTTGTGCTTGCGCGTCTTATGCACGTAATAAAGACAGAAAAAACATTTTAAAGAATAAAATAATGAAGGTAGCTAATCTTCATTTTTTTATTAGTTGATTGCGTTTTTAAATACATCAGAATTATTGTCATATATATGAGTTTGAGTACATATTTTTTATTGCTAAATGTTCTTACCCTTTTTCATTTTGTCTTATAACTCGTAGCGTCCAATCTTTTGTGGATCTTCGTTGATGGTCATCATCCTTCTTTGGAGTTACTCTTTGATGTTCCGCGTTTCCTTCCTCGTGAGGTTGCCATTTTATATTCTGTCCGTGGAAGTTTTCCATGCGTTTAGTAATTATGATATCCCTTCTTGAGAAAGCATTTTGGCCGGATTCATTTTTGGGGCCGCTATATTCTCCCTGCGGGGTTCCTTAAGAAGTTTGTAGGTTTGCGGTCGTTTCCTGAGGGGCCGTGGTGGTTCTTCTCATTTCTGCTGTAGGGCGTACAACAGGCTCGATAGTCCCCTCAAGATGCTTCCCGTCCGGATCCGCCTTACTGTGCTGAAGTGGAAGGGCTTTTAGTGAGGTTACCTTTCCGCTTGTACACCTGTTACCTTATCCCGGCGCTCACAAGCTGATCATTTGTACCTTAAACCCAGTCTATCCAACCCGATATACCTAGATTAGTAGACATTCGCTTGTTTGGAGGACCGGGTTACATAAACAGAGGAATGAAGGCATAGTTTTCATCCTTTGTTTGTTTGCCTTTCTGGGGAGGTTCGTTGTTAGCTGGGGGCATTTTACGTATGGCGTTGTGCGCCACTCCTTTTGTTATCCTTCCCCAGGGACCAAACTCTTCGCACATTCAACCACACCTGATACGCTTACGCAGCGCGTTCGGGGTCAAAGGAACTTCCTTTTCGTCGAGCAAGTTTTTCAACACCCTAGGCAGTGAACCTAATTGTTGTAGTGTAGTATTAGGGTAAGCCACGGGAATTGATATCGTTCTCTAGGGGAATAGGAATGCTAGTGAGAGGTTACTACGCTAAGGTTGGGGTTAAGGAAGATTATTTTTTATCTTTTTATATTTTTTAGAAAATGGAAAGGTACGAATCTCGGGTTTGGATTTGGGGGTTGGTATTTCTACCGATTACTTCTACTATCTAATTATCTAATTAACTAAGGTGAGGGTAGTCTATGTCTAAATATTGTGTGCTCGTATGATGGTTTAAAGATGTGTTCACTTAGGTTTTATTACTCCTTAATTATCTCCTATTGATGGTTGAATTGTCACGTCCTTATTCTTAATCGCGTTGTGTGTCTAAGGTCGTAGGGTATGCGTTTGTCCCTAACTCTTTGAAACTACCAAAGGTTATCGCCTACAAAGTCTCTAGGATTTATAAACTTTTAACTCTAAGGTACTCTTCGGATGGTTTAGCCTACAACAACTCTAGGTGCTATAAACTAAGGTTCACAAAGATTAATCAAGCATTAACTACACAACGGATGACCTATCGCATTACTAGATCATTAACAATTAAGATAAGAGACAACCAAACAATATTCAATAATTAAGTTTCATATTCCCTAAGCAAACACACAAGTAAATTAGCCGGACATGGAGAACATGCAAGCATACACACAAGTAATTGAAGACATAATTAAATTAATGAAGTAAAACACTTATCTTGATGTAAGATAGGGTTTGGAACCCTAAAATACTGTACAAGACAACCTTGGTTCGGTTTAGGTTTTTACTCCAAAAGACTACACTCTGAAAACTAAAAAATTCAGATTCTATATATAAGATTACATTCGCGACGGCGTCACCCTTTGATTTGTGACGCCGTTGGGTCGCCGTCATTAGGGTTTCGTCTTGGCCACGTTAGTCTTGCGCCGGCGTCACCTTATGCTTGTGGACCCGTCCCCTTCAGCCGATCTCGACGCCGTCGGATCAAATCTAGGCCGTCGAGTTGCGACGACCTACTCTTTTAAAGCCCGACATCACTTGTAAATAAGCAATTTGGCTACCTGCCTTCACAAAAGTGATGCGACGGCGTCGTAGATAACACTTGACGCCGTCCCCTTCATTCAGCAGCCCTGAGTAGCTCGATTCTTGACTTTGGCCATTTTCTTCGTATATTCGCGCCTTTTCGTCCGAATAAGTGTCATTCCAGCATTTTGCCTTCAAGATACCTAAAAAGTGAAAAGGAACGATATTAAGTAATAACGGATACAAAAGTGATCAAATAAGGGCTTAAACGACCCTCAAAAAGGTACATTTTAAAACCTTATCAAATATCCCTACACTTGGTATTTGCTTGTCCTCAAGCAAATGTGCTTTTAGCTAATTAATTTATAAGTTAAGGGTCATGAAGCATTGGTTTAAAACAATCCTCAACACATATAAGCCCCGCAAAAGTCATAACAAGCACGGAAATTATATACTAGCATCTCACATGGGGTGTTTGGATACTCACATCTCTCGGGTGTATATGAAATATAACAAGTTAGAAATGGAAGATAAACACTCATTAACCGGTCCTAGTACATAGATTACCATAGGCTTGAGACTAGATCAAACCTCCATCAATTTGGCGTAAGCACCTAGCAAAGACTATCAAAGAGGTTTTTTAAAGGGTTGTAATGTTGGGCTTACGGTAGGGAAACAAAGGGTTTGGTGGGATAGGCTATTTAGTGGTGGCAAGTCAAAAATCTTTTTGTTACAAGCATGCGAAGAATGACGTTGCTAAGCCAAGACTCGACACTCTAGACTCTAGATAACTGAAATAAACAAACATAAATTGAAAGATAGATGTAGGATGGTAGCCTTTTTTTTTCATACACTTTTACTCTACCATCCTCTACGGTAACATCAAAATGATAGGGATTTATAGGCACATCCCTACACTTGAGTTTTTATTACTCTAACACTAATTTGACCCGAATTGAAAAGATCAAAACACTTGGAGTACATTATTACGCAAATAAAGGGAATTTGAATTTAACGTTCCCTTCCCGTCATTTCATAAAATTTAACTTTTCCCATGAGTCCCAATCGTCCTAAAACTGTGTACAAAGGATATGACTCGACTTAGCTACTTATGCAAGCAACTAGATAATTGAACTAAGGGTTTTTAGGGTGATAACAATAATGCACTAAAAGTGAGTGCATACAAGGTAGGCTAAGGCGATTTGGGTGTACATTTGGGGGTGGGGTGTAAACAATGCTCTTCATTGATATTCCGAAAAACTGAAACATCACGAGAACTGCGAAAAGGATAGGCTCTGAGGGTTTAACTAGGGGTATCGTGTACTAAAGATGAGTACAACGCAAAGGTGTGGGGGAATTACCCAACCGATGTGGAAGAAGTAATTATATTACGGGTATCAAACAAGGGTTATCCTAATGCCTCTTATCATTTAGTTATTCCTAACTACACAAGTGTAGTCTTACTAGCGATCTCGGGATGCATCACAAAACAAGTTCTAGAATCTAATATACTACCGGTTCACACACTAAGCATTAAAGATGAATGCTTTAATTCCTACTAATTTAAGGGCGATCCTCACATTTTGGGTGGAATTTAAGTGGTAAAGGGTTTTTGTGCTAGTCATATAACTTCCTATCCGTGAGACGCTTTTGTTAAAACTAATGGCCCACTCCTATATGTCATGAAAAATTTTAAATTTGGTGCCAAAATTACCCTAACCGACATTTTCTAATGGTTTATTACACAAATGAAATTGGACAAAGCAAATATTCAAGGATAAGCATAGTTTCAAAGTTCCCATTTTATTTTCTCTCCCTACACTTAAACTGAACATTGTCCCCAATGTTCCCCGAAAGTATCAAAGTTATGATAATGGAAGGTAATAAAAGATGAAAGAAACTAGTACTCCCCTGATTAGCTCGGTAGGATCCGTGTAAAGTGGTGGTTATATTTTTCTTCAAGAAGAACGTTTACGTGAAAAGCTCCTTCTCATCTTATGTATCTCCTTCTTGATAAATTAAACCTGCACACTTGAAGAAAACAAACGAAACCTTCGCGTAAAATCGGCGGTAATAATATTTATAAGACTCTACTAAACTAGGATATAATGCTTGTGGAATGGATGTTTACAGAATTTCTGGAAAATTAAGACCTGGAAAATTCCAAAAATTATAAGTAGCTCAAAAACGAGAAAAGTAATCGTTATTTTGCTCCTTCCGGCGCCGTCCAGTTCGATCCTGACGCCGACGCAGTTATCCTCGACAAAACTGGTCTGCGATTTTCTGGAAAAAATTCTGGAAAATTTATATCTTTAGGATCTGGAAAAAATTTCTGCAAAACATCCATTATGACTCGATACAAGCATTTGACTCGAACAAACATACATGTATATCTTTTAATTAATTGAAATTCTCATGTTTACGTTTATTTTGAAAACGTGTGTAATCCTCCCTACACTTATCCTTTATGTAAAACACCTTTATATGTAATTAAGACGAGGTTAAAAACAAAATAAAGCATTTTTACAAATTTAAACATGAGAATAAGCAATCAATAAAAGATATATGACACTAACAAGCAAACAATTAAGCATGGGTTGCCTGCCACGAAGCGCTTTTCTTTATTTATGAGTCTTGTAGCTAGACTCGTAGACGTGCCCTTATGTGACTTCGTTACCGTCACCTTCTTCCTTATGACGGTCTCTATTGGGGGATTCCATGTTGTAAAAGTGCCCTATGATGCACCTTTCTAAGAGGTCTTCCTCTCCCCAATCGGTTCTATATTCCAGTCCTAAGTTCAAGCAATCCTTATAGAATCCGAAAATCTTGGCCATAACATAATCTACTCCTTTCTCCTTATCCTCATCATTCCTATAATAGACCGATAGTTTAAGTTCCTTTTCATCATTGGAGAGTGATGAAAATTTCTCAATCTTAAATGGCATTTGGTAAGCTACATCATCGGTCTCATCCTTGAATCGCACTATTCCTAATGAGGGATCATAAGTCATCCCGATGTTTTCTATGAAAGGTTTTCCTAGAATAACGTGGGACAAGCTAGGATCTATGGCCGTGCTAATATCATCCACAATTATGAAGTCTGTAGGAAACGTGAAACTACCTACATAAACGGGCAATCCCTTATTTCTACCAAGAAAATTGCACCTAACCCTAGGATTATCGGGGTCTTGTCTAGTTGGGATAGGCTTCTTCATTACCCAATTATAGTAAGTGCTAGTCATTATGTTTATTGGTGACTTGCGGTCAATGTAGGCCTTTGCCACGAAAAGGTGTCCTATACAACATGGTATGTTAAGATTCCAAGGGTTCCCAAACTTGATCCTAGAGCTTTTCCTAACATACATGTGACGGAGGTCACGCACTAAGTGAGGGTGGCGAGATAGCTCTTCTTCCGTAGGAAATTTATTGAAATAGTCATTGTCTACTACATCTACTTCCTCGGTTGTTTCATTAACCTCAAGTATAGTTTCATGGTCCGCTTCGTCATTTGTTCTATTAGGTTTCACTAAGGTGATGGTATTGACGAATTGGACGTGTTTAGCTAACTTACTTGGATCCTTAATCTCTACACCGGAAGGCTCGGGAGTTGAGATAGCATTAACCTTCCTATCACTATTGTTCATGGCTTTCAAGAGGTTATATATCTTCCTATCCATCTCGGCTTGTTGTTGGTTAAAACGGTCCGAGAGCTTAGCTATTTGAGCTTCTTGGGATGCGACTAGGTGTTGCAACATCCCTCAATGTTTTGTTGGTTAGGGCCGTGAGATGGGGGCCATGAGAAATCATTGGAAGTGAATTCTTTGGTTTGTCCCCAATAGAAGTTGGGCTTGCCCTTCCATGCTTCTCGGGTGTCATTGAAAGTCCTAGGTCCGGGTGTTGTAGGGAATCTTCCTCCCGTTCCATTAATACGCGAGGATGCGTAGTCAACGGAAGCATGTTCGGGGAATCGGGTGCAAGTGCGCGTGTTATGAGGATCACTACACGGCTCACACAAGGAAGAAACTTTGTTCACATGGCGTGAAGACTTAGGATTTTCGTAGGAACTCATTAGGAATTTAACTTGATCTTCAAGTTCGAGCATCCTACGGTCGGAAGGTTGTGAGTCAATGGGAGGCAAGGATATTGCCTTAACACTTTTGGGCAGCTCACGGGGGTCATTCCAACTTTCGTTGTCATAGAGAGCAAGGTCCTCTATTATACCCCATGATTCTTCCGCGGTTAGATCACTAAGTTTTCCACCGGCCGCTTGGTCAATGGATCGCTTGGTGGGGAAGTTGACATGATCATGGAAAAGTTGGACTTGGAGCCAAAGATCAATGCCGTGATGAGGGACTTTATGAAGTAAGTCCTTGAATCAAGTCCATGCTTCGTAGAGAGATTCGCCTTGACGTTGTTGGAACATCAAGATGTCATTCCTAAGCTTAGTGGTTCTCCCCGGTGGGAAAAATTGAGCAAGGAAGCGAGAGGTGAGATCATCCCAACTTGAGATGGAGCCGGCGGGAAGTCGCTCAAGCCAATTACTAGCTTGGTCCCGTAGAGAGAATTGGAAGAGACGCAGGCACGTGGTCTCCCGAGTAGTAGCATCGAGGTCGATGGAATCGACAATTTTAAGGAAATCCTTAAGATGCTGATTAGGATCTTCGGAACAAAGTCCATGAAATGCACATCCGTTTTGCACCAACCGGATGGTGTCGGATCGCAGGGCCATAGTTTGGGCTTGGTCGGGAAGCTCAATGGTGTTCCTATAGCCTCGGTGGCTTGGTCTTGAGTATTCACCAAGAGTACGGCCTCTTGGCGGGTCATTTGGTGGTAGGTTGATGAATGCTGGTTGGTTATCACCTTCCATGATGAAAAGTGATGTGGTTACGAACAAAGGTCACGAATAAGGGGGATAGACTACGAGGAAGCTAAAAAATGAGAAAAAATTTACTTGATAGGAATCAAGCAAAGAAACCTAAACGAGGTGGACTCCTAACTAGCTATTCTATTCCCCGGCAGTGGCGCCAAAAACTTGATACGCTTACGCAGCGCGTTCGGGGTAAAAGGAACTTCCTTTTCGTCGAGCAAGTTTTTCAACACCCTAGGCAGTGAACCTAATCGTTGTAGTGTAGTATTAGGGTAAGCCACGAGAATTGATATCATTCTCTAGGGGAATAGGAATGCTAGTGAGAGGTTACTACGCTAAGGTTGGGGTTGAGGAAGATTATTTTTTATCTTTTTATATTTTTTAGGAAATGGAAAGGTACGAATCTCGGGGTTTGGATTTGGGGGGTTGGTATTTCTACCGATTACTTCTACTATCTAATTATCTAATTAACTAAGGTGAGGGTAGTCTATGTCTAATTATTGTGTGCTCGTATGATGGTTTAAAGATGTGTTCACTTAGGTTTTATTACTCCTTAATTATCTCCTATTAATGGTTGAATTGTCACGTCCTTATTCTTAATCGCGTTGTGTGTCTAAGGTCGTAGGGTATGCGTTTGTCCCTAACTCTTTGAAACTACCAAAGGTTATCGCCTACAAAGTCTCTAGGATTTATAAACTTTTAACTCTAAGGTACTCTTCGGATGGTTTAGCCTACAACAACTCTAGGTGCTATAAACTAAGGTTCACAAAGATTAATCAAGCATTAACTACATAACGGATGACCTATCGCATTACTAGATCATTAACAATTAAGATAAGAGACAACCAAACAATATTCAATAATTAAGTTTCATATTCCCTAAGCAAACACACAAGTAAATTAGCCGGACATGGAGAACATGCAAGCATACACACAAGTAATTGAAGACATAATTAAATTAATGAAGTAAAACACTTATCTTGATGTAAGATAGGGTTTGGAACCCTAAAATACTGTACAAGACAGCCTTGGTTCGGTTTAGGTTTTTACTCCAAAAGACTACACTCTTAAAACTAAAAAATTCGGATTCTATATATAAGATTACATTAGCGACGGCGTCACCTTTTTGATTTGTGGCGTCGGGTTGCCGTCATTAGGGTTTCGTCTTGTACGTTAGTCTTGCGACGGCGTCACCTTATGCTTGGACGCTGCCCCGATCTCGGCGCGTGCGATCAAATCTAGGTCGTCAGAGTTGCGACGACCTACTCTTTTAAAGCCTGACACCGTCACTTGAAAATAAACAATTTGGCTACTGAAAGCGGTCACAAAAGTGATGCGACGGCGCCGCAGAATAACACATGACCGCCCCCTTCCCCAGCTAGATGCGAGTGGCTCGATTCTTGATTTTGGCCATTTTCTTCGTATATTCGCGCCTTTTCGTCCGAATAAGTTTCATTCCAGCATTTTGCCTTCAAGATACCTAAAAAGTGAAAATGAACGATATTAAGTAATAACGGATACAAAAGTGATCAAATAAGGGCTTAAACAACCCCTCAAAAAGGTACATTTTAAAACCTTATCAACACCCCTTGACCCTAGTCCCGGGACGTAGTTCATTCTTCTACTCAGGAGCCAACTCTTTGGAAGGAACTATGTGCAGTACCAAAATCTCGAAGGGTTAGTGGGAGATTTTGTGTTTTCGGCTCCCACCTTTGGTGTGCCCTAGGATCTCGGTATGTCCACACAAACTTCAATGGACATGGGTGGAAGGAGTGTTGTGAATGGTCACGGAGGCTGGTTATTAGTCGTCATTTTAGAACATGTTTCAACTGGTTCTGTCTTTGCTGTTACGTTTTCTTTTTGGTGGACAAAGGTTCAGGTAACGTATGGGTTTTTTAGTAATGATGATGTGGTGGCTGTATGTCGCCGTCAAAAGTTGGCTATATTTCCTTTTTACCAAGCACTTCTTCAGCTTATTTTATGTTCTTCGAGGAGTTTTTCTTTCCCTCATGTTGTATACTGGTTTTCTTTCTTCAATAAAGAAGTGGTCCTACTCATCTTCTTTCTATCCCGCGTATTTATAGTGATAATTTTACTGTTTCCGCATGCGTCAGCATTAATTTCCATTTATTGTTTTGTAGGTAGGCGCGTGCCTAGGCTTATAGCCTGAGTGCTTATTGTTTCTGTTTGATTTGACGCAACATTTCTTGGGAAGGAACTCGAATATGTACTTGCAGATTCTCCCTTCTTTTTGAGTATTTGGATAAGGTTTATCCGTTTGCTTCCATTCTTGTTTCGCTTTCCCGCCCAGGACTGGATCCCCCCCTTCTTTATTTTTTTTCTTTATTTTTGCCGCTATCCCTCTTGGCTGTGACAATATTTCTACCAGTTTATTATTCTTTCCGTTCGTAGTGCGGCGTCACGTGTTTTTGCGTCGTCACTCCTTTGGCTCCTTTCGAAGCTTCCTCCGAAACTGTGTCCACCCGGTCTTTCCGCAGTTTGATTATCTTGAATCTTTCAATGCATCTTTGTATTGTTTGTGTCCTCATCATGAGTCTTTCTATTCTTGGTGCGTAGGGTTGTAATCCTTATTTGTTCTGCGCGTATCATCCTGGCGTATGCCCATTTCATCGACGCTTTTGCATCTTTCCTCTCTGTTTTCTCAAATACATGCACTCTTTTGTGATATGTCTTGGTTCTCCATGAAATTCATAGAATTTCCTTTCAGTTTCTTTTTCGGTTGACACGTTTATAAAAGGGGTTTGCGGGCTTCGCTTTCTTTTGTATTATCATTTCCTCGGAAGATTTTCGTAGTTTGCGAAAACCTTTTTGCTTTTCTCTTTGCTCCGTTGGTTGCTGCATTCATAACCTTTTTACTTCACGATTTTCTGCGGCTACTTCTCCTTTTAGGAAGGAAAAATTTATATCCATCACCTCATTTATTGACCTCGGAACTCTGTCGCGTAACCGCTTAACCAATTCCGGATTGGTGATCGCATGCAGGAATCCTGAGACTTTCATGCTTTCCGGGGCTCCCTTTACGCCCCTTGTTTCTTTTATGAATCTCCGTACAAAGTCTTCCGTTAGATCTCCATCCTTTTGTTTGATGCGATGAATTTCCATATGGTCTTTGGTATATTTTTTTTGTTGCAGGAATTTAGCCAAGAAAGCTTCTTTTAGCTTGTCGTAGCTATCTATTGATTCGGGCGGAAGGCCCTCAAACCAGACCCTAGCGGATCCGGTGAGTGTGGAGTTGAACATGTGACACCATGTTGGCATGGCCCATCGTTCCATCTTTGCTGCTGCTTGGAAGATTTTTAGGTGATCCTCAGGGTCTCCGCTTCCATCGAATGTTTTCACGTTGGTTGGCATCCGCGTTTTCAGGGGCATTTCGAAGTAGCGGATACGCGGGGTGAACGGATCAGTTTCCTCGTAGACCCATGGTCTGGCCAGATCGTAGCCATAATCATTTGGTTTCCGCTTTTTGACCTCGGGTCCTTGGCCTTTACCTCCATGAGATTCATCATCTAAATGGTTATTCGCCTTCCGCGACCGAGTTTTTACGGTTTCCTGACTTCTCATTCCTGACCGGAAATGCCACGGTTGAGAACCGTTACGGTTGCTCCTCTCTTCCTTTCCGGTAATGTCGAGTACTTGTTGCCTGTGGTCGTTGGGACAAATGGAAATACTTCCTTTCCTGTCTCCGAGTAGGTGGAACACACTTTGGCGCAATCTCTTGAACACCGTCTCCCTCACGTCCTCCTTTCTTTTGGATGACCTGGATCGGGTACGACCTTGGCTGCCGTCATTTTACGTGTTCCTCCGCTTTGCTTTCTCAAGCTGTTTCCGCAGGTCTTCACTTGACGTTTTCGCTCTGTGGTGATGCTGGTCTTCATGATAATCTTTCCGGATTTCTGCTATCTTGGCTCTTTCTTCACGCTTTTTGAGCTTTCTCCATCACAATAGGCCAGATCTTGTCGAAATGCTTATCACAATACCTCCAGAGGGCTGCTCCGGGTCCGTCTTTCTATCATACTCTGCAACGTGGACACGAAAGCAGGAGTTGGTCCGAATCTGGTGCTCATGGTGAGTATTTTCTGGAACGCAGTTGTGTACTGGGTCCCATGAGTGGCGCCAACTTGTTAGTACAATTTGTGCGATGGGTTACGGTAAGTCCGGACGTAGCTTGCTGGACTGGGCCACCAAGCCTTTGGTGGATTGATCTTGTACTAATTCAAGTAACTTGGATGAGATCCATGCACAAGAAAGGTAAACCGTTAGTCTTACCGTGGGGACGGACCCCACGATTAGACTCCGGCGTGAGAGTAAGTATGCATTCTTGAGAGGGAAAGTAGCATGTGTGTAATTATGAGAGAGAAAGTCGTTCTACCTTGTATGGGGATTAGAGCCCTATTTATAGGCGAGGTTTGCCGTTGGGGCTCCCTGGATTATCGCATAAAGTGGTTAGTTGCCGGAGCCGGACCCTTGATGGACAAGGGTTCCGTATCGTTCACGAATGCGGACGTGAGAGGCCTAACGGTTGAGGGTTCAGCCCGTTATGCATCTTGTGCACATCCCAAGGTCTGGGCCATAGCCAACTTAGTCATTGGGCTTACTGTTGGCCCAGGGTTTGTGGTTATTGGACCTGAGTCCAGGATTTGCAGTCATTGGGCCTGAGCCTAGAGTGGACGTAGTGTATGTTTTGGACTTAGTGGGCCTGTTATACATACTATACGTCATCAGCAACCCTACACAAAAAATATAATTTATTTATTATTATCTTTTTTTTTTCACTTTATCTTTCCAATCACACATCCCTTTCTTCCAAAACTGTTATGAAATCTGATAAAAATATGAGCTTATTAATTTATATTTTTTCATATATATATATATATATATATATCACAATTTTTTTCGAGCTTAAATAATGTTATATCTATACTAAGAAAGAGCTCTGGTAATATATTTTTTCATATAAATACGTAGAAAAAATATATAGCTATATGAATTCGGTTTTCGGATTTCATTGCCAAAACCATATCCAAAATATTCATATATCTAAATATAGTTATATGAATATTTAGTTAGACTCTGATTGTTATATCCTTGGAACTGTGCGAATGTGATAATAACAGCTTGCGCTTGCGCCATCCAATAGGAGATAAAGTAAAAATACATTAATTGCCAAAAAAGAGGAAGATATATTAATAATAAATTATTTTATAATAAATAATAGTAATAAATAAGATTAAACAAGTAAGATTAAATACTAGTAAGTAATAAATAGTAAAGAAAGATCGATAATCATTTTTTTGTCGCCTTGTCGCCTTTTCTTCTTGTAGGTAAGATAAAGAATAGTGTTGTTGTCGGCGCCTATTGTAATTTGTAAATAGTGAATGAAGACATTTGTGTTGTGATACCCTAGGTATTTGTGGACTGCCTTTATTGGTTAGTTTAGGCCCAAATTATTTCTTTTGTAGTATGCAATTTTGGTTAGTCTTGGGCATGTCCAGATTATCCAATTTTGACGGTGTTTGTAGGGGTGTTCATAGATCAGGTAATATCCACAGTAACCAAAAACCGAAACCGAACCGAACCCGAACCGAACCGAACCGAAAAAAACTGAACCGAATTGGTCAAAATCGAACCGTACCGAACTAAGTATTCGGTTATCAGTTTGGATATGGTTTTGGCAATGAAATCCGAAAACCAAATTCATATAACTATATATTTTTTCTACGTATTTATGTGAAAAAATATATTACCAAAACTCTTTTTTAGTATAAATATAACAAAGCTTGAAAAGAAATTGTGCTAAAAATATATAGTTATATGAATTCGGGTTTATACATGCATATATATTAGGGTTTATACATGCATATATATTAATAAGCTTATTTAAAATATATGTATTTCAAGAAGGGGACCAACAAGAATAAAGTATTACAATTTTTTTGCACCAATCAATTTTAATAAATTGCCAGTAAGAGATAATCAATTTGGAAGTTTTTAAAACTAAGGTTTGGTCGGGTATTTGGGGGAAAGTGTGAGAGAGAAAATGTGTTGTCCAAATATGTGTTTTTACCTTGTCGTACTTGGTAATGTTTATTAGTGTTAGTCGTTATATTAAGGAAAAAATGGCTAGATACAAAAACAAAAAGTGTCAAGTTTTATGCCTTTTTAAGTAATTCGCCCAATTTTAAAATAAGATTAATTGTCATGTCACACGATTTTATTGAAAAAACTTGACCTTATCACTGAAAGTACTTCTAAAAGAGTTTGAGTTTATGGAAAATGTAATTTACGTAAATACCCTTATGGTTTAAATTATACATTGATTTCTTTCTTCTCTCTTGTCATTTCACAATTATAAGCTTTAACTTAAACTATTTTGTCAAAGATACCTAAGTATTTAACTCATCCAATTTTAATATACAATAACAACTTTATTGAAACACCCATAAACTCCTATTAAATTTTTTATACATCGTATAAACTTGCTTATACGACATATGGGTTCTATACGTCGTATGTCTATACATCGTATAAAGCTGCTGAAGCCAAACCTGCACTTTACTAAAAACTAAAATGAACCATTTTCGCAGCACTTGAGACTAATCATGTACTTCTGTGATAACATAAATATGATTTATGTTTCTACTAACATATGTTCATACTCATATCCTTGATATAACCTTTAACTAATCAAGAAACTAGAACATTCATAATAACATGACTACATATTAATCCGTTACTTACATTGTGTTTGATTAGGCATTCATCTTGCTTCCCAATTGACTTCCATGATCACTTAAACACCCGATAATCATTGTACTAGCATCATTAACATTAATTCATCCTTAACAAGTAAACTTCATTTTTACATACTTACGTGATCCCTTAAGGCCTTACGCCAAACATCAATGGCGGAGCTTGAAAAATTTCTGTGAAAGGGCCGAAACAAATGTTTTTCGAGAAATACATTAAATGGGAGGCCGAAATAAAGTTTTTTCGGGAAATACACATGAAATCCCGGTACCTTAATAGCTCCGCCCTTGCCAAACATCCTTTTTACTACCATGAACTAATCATCAACATTATTTCATCATAACCTCATATCATAAGCTGTACTAATTTCATAACATAATTTCTACTGATTGTTTCTTATCATAAATCATACATAACATACTCATCTTAATCATGAATCATCATAACTAAGGGTATGGTTAACATAACACCCAATTTATCTAAAACCTTAATTAGATTCATAACAAAATCATGACATGAATTCATACTTACTTTGATGGGGAAACTAGCTTCTTAAGGTTTTCTTTATCATATGGTAATCTCCCTCTTTTTCCCTCCTAAACACACATGCCACCCATGAAGACACGTGTGGAAGTGAGGGATTAGATTCCTTGAATTGGAGTTACTGAGATTTAAGGGCGATTATGTAATTTAACACTTAAATCTCACTTTGCATCGTTAGTCTGTCGTTATTCCGTTAAATAATAACTGAATTAATTTTTCAAAATTCCATAAACACTATTAAAATAACTATTAAAATATCTAGAGTAAATTACACCGTTCGTCCTTGTGGTTTGCGTTGACCGCAGGAGTTCGTCCTTTGACCAAAAAAGTTGCACCGTCCACCCTTAAGTGGCAAACGTTATGCGCCATTAGTCCCTCCTTCTAACGGAGCCCACTAACGGTCGTTAAGTCTTGTTAACCTGAGGGTAAGGGTGTGCGCGAAACCGGGCCGGAGGCCGGGCCGGACCGGACCGAAACCGATTGGCCAAAAGCCAAGGCCAGAGGCCGGACCGAATTTGGTCGGTCCGGTCTCGGCTCCGGTCGGTCGGTCTTGATCCGGTCGGTCCGGTCCAGCGGCCCAATTCGTTTTAAATTCGGTTTTGGACGGGCCGGGCCGGGCCGGGCCGAGGACCGATTTGCCCAAAAGCCGAGACCGCGGACCGGACCGAATGTGGTCGGTCCGGTCTCGGTCCGTGTCGGTCCGGTCGGTCCTTCGGTCGGTCCGGTCCGGCCGGTCCGTTTGCTCACCCTTACCTGAGGGTATAATCGTCATTTCAACACCATAAGGGCACGAGCGATTTGGGCGAGCGGTATAGTTTACACTTTTCGTCCGTTTTTTTTACGTTTTCGTCCGTTTTCTTACGTTTCCGTCCGTTTTCTTACGTTTTTGTCCGTTTTCTTACGTTTATTTATGTTTTCGTCTGTTTTCTTACGTTTTCGTCCATTTTTTTATGTTTTCATCCGTTTTTTTTATGCTTTACTCCGTTTTTTTACGTTTTCGTCCGTTTTCATCCGTTTTTATACGTTTTTGTCCGTTTTAATACGTTTTCTTCCGTTTTTCTTACGGTTTACACTGTTTTTTTACGTTTTCGTCTTGTTTTTACGTTTTCATCCATTTTCTTACGTTTTCGCCCATTTTCTTACGTTTTTGTCTGTTTTTCTTACTATCTACTCTATTTTTTTTACGTTTTAGTTAGTTTTTACATTTTAGTTCATTTTCTTACGTTTTATGCATTTTTTACGTTTTGTTGGAATTTCTTACGTTTTGTGTTTTGTTTTTACGTTACTTTTCTTACGTTTTCGTCTGTTTTCTTACGTTTTTACTCTTTATTTCGTTTTCATGGTTTTCGTTTTGTCCGTTTCTTACGGAGTAAAGCGTAAGAACGACAAATAAGAAAACGGGCGAAAACAAAAAAGCGGACGAACGTAAACGACGAAAAGCAAAAAGCGTAGAAGAAGCGTAAAGAAAATAAGAAAAATGCGGCAAAAACGTGAAGTAAATAGAAATACGATTGCTGAAAAAATGGACAAAAACGTAAGAAAATGAATAACGTAAAGATGGCGAAAAACAGCGAAAAACGTAAGAAAAAGGAAGAAAACGTGATGGATAACAAGAAAAGGGACGGCGTAGCGGTAAAGCGTAAACGGATGAAACATAAGCGGGGCAAAACGTAACGCATAAATGTAAATAAACGTAAGAAAACGTGAACGGAGTTAAAAGTAAGAAGCGTGAAAGCGGCAACGTAAAAAAGCAGCGTAAAAACGAGCAGCGTGAAAAACATAGTAAAGCGTAAGAAAAGGGAAGAAAACATAAAAGGCGGACCAAAACGTAAGAAAAGCGGTGCGTTAAAAACCGATGAAAGCGTAAAAAAGCGAGTAAAGCGTAAGAAAGCGGCAGAAAACGTAGAAAAAGGGCCCAGCGTAAGAAAGCGGAAAGCGTAAAAAAAGCGAGGCCAGCGTAAAAAAATAGGCGAAAGCGTAAGAAAATGAGCGAAAATGTAAAAACGAGTAAATCGTTATGAAAAGCGACAAAAGCGTAATAAAATGGGCCAGAAAACGTAAGAAAATGGATGAAAACGTAAAAAAGCGAAAACGTAAAAAGCGAGTAAAGCGTAAGAAAAAGCGGAAAACGTGATTAAAGCGGACAAAACGGATGAAAGTAAGAAAGCGGACAGCGTAAAAAAGCGGAGTAAAGCGTAAAAAGCGGATGAAAACATAAAAAATGGGCTAGCGTAAAAAAGCAGGCAGCGTAAAAAGCGGATAGCGTAAAAAGCGGAGTTAAAAGTAAGAAAAGCGTAAAAAGCGGACGAAAGCGTAAAAAGCGGAGTTAAAAGTAAGAAAACGGAAAAACGTAAGAAAACGGGCCGAAGCGTAAAGAAAACGAAAAACGTAAAAGGGACATAAAGTGTAAACTACACCGTTTGTCCTTGCACCGTTCGTCCTTATGGTGTTGAAATGACGATTATACCCTCGGGTTAACAAGACTTAACGATCGTTAGTGGGCTCCGTTAGAGGGAGGGACTAATGGCGCATAACGTTTGCCACTTAAGGATGGACGTTGCAACTTTTTTGGTCAAAAGACAAACTCCTGCGGTCAACGCAAACCACAAGGACGAACGGTGTAATTTACTCAAATATCTATTACTAAACTTTAAATTTTGAGATGTTACATGTATATTCGAACCCATCGTTTATTTGAAGCTTTGAAATTTTAACATTAACCGGCCAAGTCATTTTCACTCAAGTTGTGTCACTTTTATCAAATAAGGTTAGATAGTATTTTGTATCTTGTCAAGAGCCATCTAATATCGCTAAGGGTGGAGAGATGGTTCACTCATTCCTTTCCCATTCAGTTCCACAAAAGCTTTCTTCTTTCATCTCCATTTCACACACTTAAGCTTTCTTATTTTTATTAAAAATACCCTAAACACACACATACACAACCCACCTTTCTCCTTTTTCTCATTCACATACATCATCTCTAACAAAACCACTCAAAACCGGGGCTAAGGAAAGAGATAGGTGGCGATCTCTCCTTTGCCTGACATGAAATTCTATGCACGTGCCTCGCTTAGCTCACCTCTAGAGGTGGCAAAATGAGTGAGTCGAGTCGGGTCACGAGTCTAGCGGATTTCGGGTTGTGTCGGCAAAGGTCGGTTACCTATCCGTTTTTTTTGAACAATTTAATTATGAGTAAAAAATGAAAAGGTGAATAAAATTAAAAAAATAAAATAAAAAATCATTGACCGCTAAACTCACTCTAAGACACATCGGTTGATTGTTATATAGTTCAACTTTACATCAAAATACGTAATTTGATCCATTTTCAATATTTAAGAAGACTCAACAAGACCCATCTAATAAATATTTACTAAACTTGACCCATATTTAACCAACGGGGACCTAAATTGCCACCTCTACATCCACACCCTTTATAGCGAAAGGTGAAAAGTGTACAAATGTATTCGAATTTTCATTTTGACCAATACCCGTAGAACTTATTAATAATTTCAAATGGCAGAAAAGTTAAGCTGATCAGCACATTTCTCCCCTCGTGCCCTCCATAACCAACTAAGCTATGAACCTTAGTTCATTATGTAAATTCCTAAAGTTGAAAATTGACCCACTTACATTTATAAAAAATCTCAGTCCCTTAAACTCAAGCAGGTTGAACAGACTTGTGACACAGATAACCATTTACAAAATATGTACAAAATACATATGTTTCCAAATCACAACACATGATTTATCTAACATTAACTTGAATTACATCCCCATCTTTAAGCTGGGTGTTGGGCAACACAACCTGACCATTTACAGAAACAAGCTTGCCTTCGAGTCCAACCATGGTGGCAGCATCTGCAGCTGTGCTACCACTTCTCAACCTCATTATATCACCATCTGGCCAGCAGACAACTGCTATTTCCCCAAAATCATTCACATCGGCAAGCTTTCCTGCCTCAGACCGCAACTGTTCCTCCCACTGGAGCATCGTCCTCAACAGGAGCACCTACATGATCAACCTTTTAGTGCCAGGCACAACACATAACATACTTGTTTTAAGACTGAATAGTTAGGGTGTGCTTGGTTCAAACTCGGGAAAGGGAAATGTAAATATAATGATAATAGTTCCCCAATTTATTGGGTAATGGTCCATTACCCACTATTGGATAATGGGTCATTCCATTATATAGCACCAAGCATTAATTTTCATTACCTTTACCATTACCCACCCTAAAAAACATCCTACCAAGCACCCCCTTAATTTTTTGTGGCTTAAATCAACCCTGAGACCTCCTTAGGAGAATCCTAACTTGCGATTTTCAGCATATAATATATGAAATGCATGGAATAAAATATTTCAACATTCCAAAGATCATGCCCACATACCTTATTGTTGATACCAGCTTCCATGGAACCAGAGGTTGAAGGTGAACTCCAAGAGGGAGTTGAGTTCGATGACACAGAATCAAGCTGCTTCCCCTCTGACACAGAAGACACAACGTCCCAGTATTCAATTTCCTCCGCTTCACTTAAATCAATTACTTGAATGAATGTTGGCAGCAGACGCTGAAACTGATCTTGCTGCATGTTAAGGACTGCTATTAATATCTAAATAATCTCATGAACGATGGGTCAAACACTCATTCTTACATAACAGCTTTTAAGATCATTTTGCAAGAATACAACATGTGACGAACAGGGCAAAGAATAACGGACAAAATAATCACCAAGCAAAACAGACCAGTGTTTTTTTTATCTACAGTAGCCCTAATTGGTCCATTGCTATGGTCTGGTAGATGAAAAAGCACCATGTTCTATGTGAACCAACAATTCATATGGGTTGGCAAGGACCAAAGTTCATGATTATAGATGTTGATGCAAAGTGCACCTCACCAACATATGACTGAACAAGATCCTGAGTATACCATCGGCCAAAATATAAAGAACATTGCACATACCTTATGGTACAAACCATCTCGACAGAGTGTGTACTTCTCCAAGCAGGTAGACCAATCCCCATGCCCTGGTTCACACCACCATTCATCTGATACCTGAAAATTATTTGGCACCAGGATATGTTCTCCATTCAAACTACACCAATGTTACGAGATAAAGATGATTTTTTAGCATATACATAGAAGATCATCCATAACTATGAAACTGTTAGGTCCTTGAGGATTTTAGAGCAATTTATTTGTGTGTATAACTTTATATAGCTCCATAGGAACTCCAAATCATAAGTCCAGACAAAGACAGAATCGGCCACGATGAAGCATATAAGAAACAGAAAATGTCTCAATAAAAAAAAATAACACTTGTTATTTTCAATGTGGTGCAAATAAAATTTTCAACAGCATGGATCAAAAAAGAAGCCACAAAACATGAATTAGGACAGTGAATCCTTTCAAGTGACATAACTATTAAATTTTATATAAACGGTAATTCGAAAAGAAGCATATGCATGTATGTTTATGTGTGTATTTGCATACCTATATTCAAGTATTCAACCTTACCTTTTTGTACAATCTTGCATAAGCCTCCCATCGCTTTCTTTGAGAAGAAGATCTTCTGTCTGCAACCGCTTCAGAAGCGGCAAGTACAAAGCTGGCAGCTACAAGCAGATCCCTTCCATGCTCATCAACTCTGCATTTCAGGTGTCATCATACAGTTTATTGACATTAGCATTAAGCAAAGATGAAATACCTGACAATAACAGCAGCAAGCAAATTACTTCCTTCAACTCTTAGGACCGGATGTCCGGCTTTTAGGGAACTGTACTTCTTAAACACATGGTCTTCAGTTGTACTCTTATCTTCCATATCATTTGAGAGATAAGAGGACGATGGTATTTCAGAACCAATTACACTGCTTTTAGTAGGCAACTTATTATCAGCTTCTTTGTAAAGCCAATGTGCAGCAACTCCATGCTCAGCATATTCATGCATGCTCTAAAAATAAGAGAAAAAGGCTAATGTCAGCTAATACAGGCTTTAAAATACTGTAGTCTGTACACTCGATATATTTTAGTCTTGTACCTGTGTTCTTATTTGGACTTCCAAGGGTGAGTTTTCTGGACCATGTACTGCAGTGTGCAGAGACTGGGATTATTAGATAAGGGTCAGAATTTGAGAGCACTGATAACAAGAAATAGAGAAAATATTAACAGCATAGGGAACATCGCCATGTCATAATGAAACATATTATAGGGGTCTTAATACAAAGTTAGAAGACTTCACGACTTTTTACATTTTGCTTGATATATACATAGTGCAAAGATGACAAACAAACCTCCTATTTTTAGTCAGGCTGGCAAGAATGCCTGCCAAGTTCAGATAAGGGAAACCTTCCCCCGGCCATTAAAGGCTCGGGGAAGAGAGGGAGATGCGGCGGGGAAACGAAAAGGCCATCGGAGATCAATATTTTTTTTTCTTTCTCCAACGAAAACTAAGAAGGGAACGGGTGACCTACAAAAGGCAGGACTGCGGGGAAAGCCCACTTTATTGGTCAAGTGTGTAAATATTGCAACAATAACAAGCAAACTTTTCTACAACTCGTTTTCTTTTATCTTTTGATTAAATTCTACTTTATTATAATTTTCATATAAAAATATCAAAAACTTTTGAGCCACTGCATGTCACATTCTTGCACGATCTAAGCATGTCATTGACCTTGCCTTTGCAACCTTATGTTGACAAGTAATTATCACTAGTTGCCTTTTGTGCCTCTGACCATTTTTTGATCATGTCAATGTTTTGGTTTATCTAGTTTCTATTTCATTAAGCCAGCCGCTGCATTCAAAAACTGCTGCCACATGTCGATGCACAGATTGATGTCTGACGCTAGGGGTGTAATTGAGCGGAGTTAACTCGCGAGTTACTAAAGAAAGACTCGAGCTTGAGCTACTCGAGTAGACTTTCAAGCTAAGCTCGAGTATCAAATTATTCGGCTCGTTAAGCTCGTGGGCCTTATCGAGCTTGTGTTCATATAATGTGTATATGTTTATTTACATGATGACCCTACAATATTAACCATGATTAATACTGTTATGGTCATATATGAGAAAGATGCATCAGATGGCACTAAATAGGATTACAGAGTATTTTATAGTACAAAAACTCGCCTAGAACCGTAAGAACATAATAGCCTTTTTCGGTATATAACAATGGTATTAGTAAAGATCCGACCCGTATGAAAGACTACTCGTCTTCCAACCTGTCAGATCAGTGTATTTTGCCACATATTTACCAAATTAGACATGTCAGGGTTTTAAATTCTGGATTCGCCGCTGATAACAGGGTGTGGTATTTCAAGAAACAAAACTAACATACTGAGAAAGTGATCTTAACCTGATATCCGCTTGGCTTTGGATTGACAATGTAATCATCAAATTCGCCATCGATCGGTGTCCAAAGCCTGCAGAAAGCCAAGGAAAGGTGAACCAAAATAATAAACATCTTTCACTTATATTACTGATCTTACATGAAGTTATATAGTGACTAGTCATTAATTTGCAGGAACAGTTGTTAGACATGCTTTGGATGGCTGATGGCATGCCAAGTTCTAGCATGAAGCAGCTTTGATGCTACCCACCCATTTCCCATCTGATCTAAATCAGTACCAGACTTTTGTTAGGCGTCACAATTATTGTAACCTGTGTATGATATTTAGAAGATTGTAACAGCACTGAACAGCTTGTCCATGTAAAGTTCCACTTCTATCTCCAACAATTACTCTCAGCGCACGCGCGTCATATACTTTATCGATACTGACTTCTTTACGATTCATCTGCGAGAAGAAAAATGTATGTCAGCACAGCACACAAGCCAGCACCCAGCCAACAGCAGGGGAAACCTTAATGGGCTTAAGGTTTCTTTAACCTATTTATCCCCATGGTCAAACCCAAGTCAAAAGGGAATTGACATAAACAAGTAAGAAAGCAGCAACATCTCACCCAAAAAAAAAAAAAAAATTGATTCAGCATAATGCATCTTATGTTTTTAGCCGCAACTCTTTTCAGGTCAGACTAGTGGTCCCTTTAACGCGTTTATGTGAAATCAGGTTGTACTTCATTCATAATGGGTCGAAAGTCAGGGAAGTGGAACAAGCAACCTCAAGGTTACTCCTTGGAATCATGCATTATCCAAGGCTCATGGTTTCCTAACTCTTATATTCAACAAATGAAATATGAACATCACTCATACCTTGCTGTAGATGCTGTATAAACTTTTAAGGCGGCTAGATAAGGTGACTTCCATTCCAGGAACGTAGCTGCAAATGTAAGAATAGAAACAAAGTCAAGGCAGGGTAAACAAGACTAAAAGCTAAAGATCTATCTAACATGATCTTACGAGGTTGATATAAACAACTCGCGTTCCAGTTCTTCCTCACAGACAACCAGAGATGCTAGGGCAATACCAGCATCCCGCACAACTTTTGGTTTAGTTTGGACCTCCGAGCATGACCCAAGATCTTGAATATATTGAATACGTTTCCTTCGATCAAGTAGAAGATCAAATGGAAGGACAGCTTGCAAAAGATCCTGCAGGTTCATATCATAAATCTATAGCATTAGTTAATCACACAAATTCATTCTTTGTTAACAATTACCTTCATGCTGACTTCTACATCATCTAAAGATGCTTCACAGTCAGGAGTTGCGTTCCTTCTGTTTGGTTCTGCATTTGAGCTGCTGCTTTTGGCAGATAGTCTTCTTAGGTTGCCTACCCTGCTCCTGGTTGTCGTCGACATGGTGGCCAGGTCAGACCGCATCTGGCGGAAGATCCGAGGCTGATACAGTACTAGTTAACTTTAGAACATACTACAACAATCATTACTTGAAATGGTTGGAACTCGAACACGTTACCTGAAGAACAGCAAAGCAGAGGTCTTCAAGTTCTGCTTTTAAAGCCCAAAGGCCCAATCTGGAAGCCAGAGAGCACCAAATGAGCAAAGTCTCCTGCGCTACAGCCTTAGCCTTGGGTGAGGGTAGAGCATAACTGCAACCAACCAAGATTATGAGTAACATAGAAATGACAAGTAACACGCATACTATAATAGTAACGATTGATATTAAAAGAATTCCTACATGGTTCTCATGTTGTGCAGACGGTCTGCAAGCTTGATGAGCACGACACGTGGATCATCAACCATGCCCAAGAGCATGACTCGTAAGTTGTGTGCCTAGAATGAGATATTATTATATATATATTATGTGTTTGATGATAATAAATAAAAGCAGTGAAGTAAATAATACCTCTTCGTAACCAAAGGTAGCCTGATTGACATTAGTCCTGCGGTGTCTGCGCAGCAACTGTGCGCAAGAGAGAGATTGATATGAGCGTGTTTGTTGCATAGTAATAGACTAATAGTAAATGGTTAGCTTTAGGAAGAATGAATAGGTACCTGATTGATATAACTGAGCCTGGAGACACCAGCTACGAGTTTAGCTATATCTTGACCAAACTCTAACTCGATGGTTGAAAGACTTTGGGACGTGTCGTCAACGACATCATGAAGTATGCCAGAAACAATAGTATCAATAGCCTGGAAGGAAGTAATTAATATAATTTGTATTATTGTAAGAATAAAAAGAATGAAGGGAATGAATAGGAGGTACTTTTTGTCCAACAACGGGGGTTGAAGTAGGAACAAGGAGAGCCAAGATTTGAGCTGTGTTGATACAGTGGGTTAGATACGGGTCTCCGGTTTTACGAAGCTGGCCTTTGTGGGCGTTGCGTGCAAATGCAATTGCCTTGAGCACCTGGTTGGTTGGTTGGTGAAATAATTAATTAGTTAATTATGCAAATTTAGAAAAATAAAGATACTACTTATGAAAAAGGTACCTACCATTGGGTGATTAAAAACGGGGAAGCCGGTAACATCGACGCCATCAATAAATGCTTTGGGAGATGGAGAAGGTGGTTTAGGGGGGCATAAAAAATCAAGCTGAGTCGAAAGGCAAGCTCCGGATGCAATTGCGACGGCTGTAACGGCGACTTGAGTAATCGCAGAAGAAACTGCACCATGAGATGAAGCTGCAGCAGCAATCAGGTTTCCAGAAGCAGAAATGAAGGCTAATTTACTACTTCTTTTTCTACTTCTAGTATTACTACTTAACAACACCATCATCCTCCTGCTGCTGCTGCTGCTCATATTTACTAACATCATCATCATCACCCGCCTGCCTTAATTATTCACCACCATAAATTTGTGTGGTTGTCGTCTCTACATATTTGGAGGAGTAATATATACTCTATCTATCTATTCTTTCCATATTTCACCCTCTTATATACCACCACTAACACCTTCATGATTTTTTAAATAATTTTATGACCCCATCCCACCTTTTTAAATTAATACTATTTAACTCAAACGAGCTAATGCACTTTCAAAATAATTTTATTTCTAGATGTCATAACATTGCTATGCATAACTCGTTGTATTCTACTAAAGAGCTCCACAACCTCAGGTGTAAGGAAACCAAATGTATCAAATGCGAAAGGAATAAAAACATGTTGATTTTCAAAGCACGCTTTCTCATGTTTAGCCACTTTGTACGAGGCGGCTTTCAAAGCAGTTTGTCCTACTGTAAAACCCCGGCTACTCAAACCCACGAGAGGAGAAACCCATGCTAGATCCACACATGCATGTTTCCCTCAAACCCATCCAAACACCAAAACGTCTGCCGGTCTGAGTGTGGATCTTCCATCCAACATGTCAGTCAAAAAGTTCACAGCTGCTTCTTTCTTGACAGAGATCCCAGCACGCCTACAAACGTCAAAAAGGACATCCCTAACTGTATCATGTATGTATTTGAAGCCTGGGAGCTCTTTGCAATGAACTGCGTGTTCCCAATGGAATCCAAACACGCCTTGTGACAAACTGGGCATATCTCATCAACTGGAAATAAAGGAATCATAAGGCGATACTTAAGGATAGTACGATATTCCACCGGTGACATATATTGACCTAGCCCGTCTATGAGGATAGCTAATAGAAAATCTTGGGCATGTGGGCATGTAGACACTCAAAACTGCTTTCTGTCTCACAGTCATGTCGAAGTGAGCTTCCATATCCTTGACCATTTCAATGAAAAGTGCATTCGCCAATGTATGTTGGGGTTTAAAGGAGGCGGTGTCCCTATTAGTGAAAACCACTAAAATCAAAGCTTGGAATCGTATAACGAAGACAATCCATAGCACAAACATAATCATCTTCCATACCACATATGCCACTCTCCCGTAAGATATAGTCTTGTAGCACCCAAGATTAGGCCCTCGAGGCCACAAAAGCATAAGAGGGAGCCACTTATAACGTTAACAATAGCTCCACAATTACAAAATTTTGATCTTAAATTTTATTCACAAACACAACGTACAGATAATGCTATTGTTAACGTTATAATTTACAGGGTTTACATTATCTAACAATGGTAGAGATCAAGCAGTGGCATATAAATGTAATAAACAACAACATTAACCCCAATTTATGAGATGCAATGAGGGTTTTCAAATTCATTTCAGGCTGGTTCCAGTAAGGAGCCACGATCGACGTACACGATCGATCTGGCATCGATCGTCCTTGTGTGGCGTTTGTCAATCACTCAAAATCACGCCCAACTTGATTCCCTACACGATCGACAATCGTGTGATTGTGTGTGTGTTTTAATATAAAAGGTATTTTTGTGGGGTATGTTTTTTATAGTGTATGTCACGTTACTATGGCACCTAATCGCCTGAAGGTCGCTGGAGAGAGAAAGATGACGTGTCAGTGAAAATGAAAAGGATTGAATCCTCTTACGGAACCAGCCTCATTATACTTCAATGTTCTATCCTTCTATATCGGCACCTCCGTCTGGATTTTCTTCCATACGTATTTATTTATCATTTTTTTATTTAATACTGTCCTTTACTTTTATAAGCACCACAATCTATGTTTCACCAATATCAGTCGATTATACATGTGAATTGTTTATTTTAAAATGATCACGATGCAGGAATTTTTGTGATTATTTTTTGGTGCTCATAATTAGCTATGATTCAAACGAGGACATTAGTTGGATGCGCGGATTTATTCTGGATCTATGTAGTGTATAACAAAATAAACGTAGAAACATGTTTTGTGAAAAAAAGTAGATGCATGAATTAGTTTTCAACAAAATGCCTTTTTTTTTAAATGACGCATCTAAGCGTGTTTAGTGGATTATTGCAAGCGATGCATATTTCTAAAAGAGTAATACTATTTAGACCTAAAACACAAACTTAATTATAAATCTAATGCATAAATCACTTGTACAATTGTATTAAGTATTTTCTCTCTCTAAATTCTCACCAATCATTTTTTCAAATCAACTAATCAAATCATTAGATTCATTTGTAGGTTTCATTAGTAGGCACAACAATCATTTTTCTTTCTAAAATAAACGCAAGCAATTATATATGTTGAGGCATATATTTATACAGAGATGAATAAGGTGAAAGTGATGTTGTATAGCGGCATATAATAATACTTGCAAACTAGTGGTTTTGGTGTAACCTTTGAGGTTTCAAATTGTTGTCATTGCGAGAAAGAAAGTTTATGTGTTAAAAACAAAGAAAAATGCAAAAGTTTAAGAATTAAACAATATTTAAACTATTAAATTAGTGTTAGATGTTATTATCATTTTTAATTAAGGGTATGTATAAAGAAATTTGAAATATAAAATGATATTTTAGGTATAACACATTACTCATTTTTAAATTATAGAAAAAATTATTCGTGTTTTATACATAGTATAGAAGTATAGATTGATGCGTGTCAACCAGATGCGATGCGATAAATCCATGCATATGTTGAATATTGGTATCGACGAAATCCATGCATCTTTTAGTGTCTTCGAAGTAGCAGTTTCAAATGGATGCATGTGTATCTATTTATCTAATCGATTTTGAAAGATAATAAGTGGATGTAACAGATGAGTTATGATAAATAGGCCTACTAACTAGACTTACAAATAGACCTAACTCATTTACATATTCAATTTTTAAAATACACAATTTCTCTCTCATCATATTCACCAATCATTTTTAAAATCCACCAATTACATTTGTAGGTCTCTTTTTAGGTCCACTACTCAGGCTTACATGTCATTTTTCGTAACAGATTACAGAACATAAAATCGGCAACAGTTTTGTTACATTGATGCATGATACCCGTCAATTGAAATCGATTTTGGCTAATCATGCAACTAATTTATTTCGTCTAATTTGAAATAAAAACAACGCCAAAATCGGTTTACATGTCATGCATCTACAACGTTGCATTTATTTTGAGAAAAATATTAGTCATCTAAATAAATGTTACTAATACTCCCTGCGTCCATAAAAACTGTTCATTTTGACCTTTTTAAGTTTTTCTTTTTCAACTTTCACCTTAAATGTTTTTTTTTTTTTTTGCGTTATATAATACTTGATGAAAATTATACAAATGAAAATACATTTAAATCCTGAGTTAGGATCAAATAAGAAGATTACTTAAAATAAGAAGGAATAAGAAGAACTATAACTGCAAATCCGAGATGCACCGACCTAAATTAAATGCATCCCTATAATTTTAGATGCATTATAACACACCATAGTGTGTTTTTTTAGCTTTAGTGGATCATATACGTATATTAGATGCATTTCATGATTTCTCTAGTTTTTTGTTCCTCTCCACGTGCCAAAATCATGAAAATCAATTTGCACCATCTATACATCAAATTAACTTTCGAAACTCAAGATGTTGCATCTATATGAATAGAAATGCATATAATGCAAGTCGTTGCATCTCAAAAGCGTGGTTTTGGTCACTTCTCGCCACTTCTTATTTTAATTTACTTCTCACTGGATCCCTACTCTTTAAATCCTAATCCATTCATATATTTTTCATCAAGTGTTATATAATGCAAACATAAATATTTAAGGTCAAAGTTGGGAATGAAAAATTTAAAAAAGTAAAAGTGGACAGTTTTTATGAGACGGAGTTGGTAAGTGTTACCGATTTTAGCGTTGTTTACATGTCATGTTACGTTGCTAATACGTTTTGTGTGTATTTCAAATAGTCGGTGGTCATTGGCTCACTGCCACCCTTTCACTCTTTTTTTCATCAACCATGCGTGGTGATGAAGGTTCTCTGACAATAGACCACATCTGAACTCTGAAGTAGGTAAAATATTAGAGATCATGCATGGGTTCACCTTTCATCAACCATGCGTGGTGATGAAGGTTCTGTGACAATTTACTATTGGCCTTTTTTTGAAAGATAAATCATAAATATTGACACATGTCTTAAACTAAAAGCATCTCTAATACAAAGTTGTACACGGGTTGAAAGATTGAAAATGTGTGAAGAGTAAATATTAAGCGGGTGTTTGGCAAAGCTGTTTGGAATTTTAAAAGCATGACAATCATAATTAAATACAATAAACATCAAGTACATATGCGAAAGTGTATAGGAACATATAATGACTAATTAATTAACTAAAATATAAAAGTATGCGTATCTTTGATTCTAGCTAAACAAGAATCAATTCCAAGCTAGCAATTGAGATGAACCCTAATTATGGTTTATAAGGATTATAAGAATTGCCACTTACCGTTTTTGCCGTTCAATCCAAGATACTTACAATAGTGTGTAAGTATCACGTTCTTGTACACACGTACTATAACGAATTAAAGTAAATGCTATTTTAGGAACACAAAACGTTTTGTTTAAGGAAAACAAAAGTAATCGACCCTATAGGGTATTGGGACGATCATTTATGACTAAAATACAAGGAAAACCAAGTTTAGGTTTAGGTTATGTGTACAAGAGATGAACAACAATGAACCTAATCCTTGTATTTATACTTGTAGAAACTTAGAGAACAAGTTGGACTTGGATTGGGTTTCCCCTCTCCCTTGTCGATCGGTTATAACCCAAAAGGGGAATCCGGAACCTTCTTTTCATCTAATTTCCTCTTTAGTCATTTTCTTTAACATTTAACGACCGTTAGTCCATTACGTTTAACTGCTTAACGTTTGTTAGTCGTTTTGTTTAATTAATAACTAAATACAACATTTTATATTTAATTATTAAAACTTAAATTCTCATACGTAAAGTGTGCAATCCCGTGGTCTCGAGTTCGATCCTAACTTACGACTACTAATTTATGTCCATTAAACTAACAGCTCCCACTTGGATATATCTTAATAGTGTGATCACATCGGTTAGCGTCTAGCAACACTTCGATGCCTCTAGTACGACTCGAGTAAGGCTCCTGGAAAAACCTTTTAATGATTCATCATTTTTATTATCGTTTTGTTTCTAATACCATGTTAAATAAAGATATGGATTTAGGTTATTCTTTATTCAACCATTCTGTTTCTCTTTATTTGAGATTGAGCAAGATTACCAAATCTTCTTAACATATTCAGGGGAGATCTTGGGTGCGGCCACACAAACATCTTGTCAACCTTACGAGGGGCCCAACAGCATTAAACTCCAAAATAAATTTGAATGAACAAATTTTATCTTGACTACAAGAATAACTCAAAAACTTTGCAACACTTCTGAAAACAACCCTTATGACTAGCAGATACGTTTAGTGTTAAGTTGTTACATAGAAATGCACTACATTCATGAAACTTATTTAGTATCTCAAGTCTGAGGATAACTATTCATGATTTACTTAATAACAATATCCATAAAGTAAAATCATGTAGTTGTGATAAGTCTTATATTCAATTCATTGAATATCATCTGAAATTGGTATGCAACACATCAATATACATTTAAGTATATTCTACCAAATCACTAAGATTTGTCTTAGTTTAATGAAATTCTCATATCATTAATTGAGAACGGAAGATTTAGAATAACTAAGTTATTCACGAATTAAACATTCAAATATAGGACAACAATATTATGAATGAACATAAACATAATCAATACTTTATTTTATTAAAAGATAATAAATGTTTACAATATCCTTTATCCAAATACTAATCACAGTTATGCATGAAACTATTAGCCAAACGAAGTCCAATGCCATTGGCAAGTTCAGTAAGCTTTTCTCTAGGTAAAGCCTTAGTGAAAGGATCAGCTAAGTTGTCATATGTGTGAACTTTTAGTAGATTTATTTCACCTTCGCGGACTTGTTCCCGAACATAGTGATACTTCTGTAGAAAATGTCTGGTGCCCTTCATGACTCTAGGTTCATTGGCAAATATGATTGCAGCAGAATTGTCGCAATACATATCAATAGGTGATTCAATTGAAGGCATAACACCAAGCCCTGAAATGAATTTCCTAATCCAAACACCTCCATTGCACTTTTGAAGCGGTTATGTATTCAGCTTCATTGTTGAGACATCACGATTGTACTCTGCTTCTTGCTCTTCCAGTCTATTGCTCCTCCATTAATGACAACGACATAACCCGTCTGAGACTTTGTATCATCTTTATCACATTGCCATGACGCATCACAGAAATCTGTAACATCAAGCTCTATATTTGGATTTCCACCATACACCAGAAACATATCTTTCGTATTCCTAAGATACTTTAGAATATGTTTAACAGCAGTTCAGTCAAGTTCACCTGGATTCTGTTGATATCGACTGGTCATATTTTGAGCGAACACCACATCTGGCCTTGTGCATCTAACCGCATACATGATAGATCCTACTGCCGAAGCATAACAAACTTTACTCATGCGTGCCACATCTGCAGGTGTTGAAGCACATATATCGCTACATAAGCCATGATATACTTCCATCAACAAATATCCTTTCTTGGAATTTTGCATATTGAATCTCTTCAATATTTTATCAATGTAAGCGATTTGACTTAAACCAATTAACCGCTTTGATCTATCTCTGTAGATCTTGATTCCCATAATGTATGCAGCTTCTCCTAAATCCTTCATGGAAAAATATTTTCCAAGATATGTCTTAACACTTTGCAAACTTGGAATGTCTTTTCCCATATTTAATATGTCATCGACATATTGGATAAGGAAAATTACATCACTCCTACTAGCTTTGTGATATACACATGGCTCATCAAGATTTTGAATAAATCCATACTTTTTTATTTCTTCATCAAATCTCTTATTCCATTGCCTTGATGCTTGCTTCAATCAATAAATGGACCTTTGAAGTTTGCATACATGATTTGGAAATTGTGCATTCACAAACCCCTCAGGTTGCGCCATATAGATGTCCTAATCTAAGCGACCATTTAAGAAGGCGGTTTTGATATCCATTTGCCATATCTCATAGTCATAGTATGCTACTATAGCTATGAGAATTCTAATAGCTCTAATGTCTGCTACAGGAGAAAAGGTCTCCTCGTAGTCAACCCCGTAGGTTTGAGTAAAGCCTTTAGCTACCAGACGAGCCTTATAGATGTGTACATTTCCATCCATATCAATATTTTTCTTATAGAGCCACTTACTTCCAACAACCTTAGCATTTGGAGGTAAGCTGACCTCTTCTAGACTTCATTTTCTTTCATGGATTTCATTTCCCCTGTCATTGCAGCTTGTCATTTGCCCTTTTCAGGATCAGCCATGGCAGCTCTATAATTAGAAGGCTCTCCAAGATCCCCTAATATAGTTTCCTCAACTTCTACGTTAAGACATAGACGTTCAGGTGCACGCGTAGTCCTTACAGATCTACGAATGGGAACCACTTCAACTTTAGGTGGAGGACCCAGACTATCAGGTTCCACTGGAAGTACACTAGTGTTTTCAGAAGGTAATGCATCTTCATGATCATCTTCCAGGTCATAAATTCTCCCACGAAATTCTTGAGATACGAGATCCTTTTCAAGAAATCTCCATACCTAGCAACAATTACTTTCTTTTCAGGTGGAAAGTAAAAGCAGTAACCCATCGTTTCATTTGGGTATCCTACAAAGATGCACTTTACATATCTCTGTTGGATTTTATCTGCTGAGTCACGTCTAACATACGCCTCGCAACCCCAGACCTTTAAATAAGACAAGTTATGAGCTTTACCGTTTCATATTTCATATGGTGTCTTATCAACCTTCTTAGTGGGAACCATATTTAGAATACGAACTGCATATTCTAAAGCATAAACCCAAAAAGATAAAGGAAGGTTAGTAAGATTAAACATTGATCGCACCATGTCTAACAATGTACGATTTCTTCACTCAGATACAGCATTTTGTTGTGGAGTATATGGAGATGTGAGATTCTAGACAATTCCATTCTCAACTAAATAATATTTAAACTCTTGGCTTAGGTATTCACCACCTCTATCGGATCGAAGAGCTTTAATCTTCTTTCCTAATTGCAACTCTACTTCTGCTTTGAAAACCTTAAATGTTACAAACACCTCATGTTTATGTTTAAGTAAATAAACATAACCATAATGGTTGAAATCATCAGTAAAGGTTAAGAAGTAGCCAGCACCTCTCCTTGACACAGGTCTAAGTGGTTGTCGCACATCAGTATGAATTAGACCAAGTAGATCAGACGCCTTCTCCATTTTACTATAAAAAGGTTTCTTCGTCATCTTCCCAGATATACAAGACTCACATTTATCAAATGATTCATCATTGATACTTTTCAAAAGCCCATCACGTTGCAGCTTTTCCATGTGAGTCTTGGCTATATGAGCAAGTCTACAATGCCAAATATAAGAAGAATTCAAGTCTAACTTCATTCTCTTATTGATTCTAAACATCGAATTATTATTATTGGATACATTACCAATCATTTCAATCTCAAACACACCATTCAAAGTAATAGCATTAAAATTAAAAAAAAATACTATTTAAATAAACAGAAATTCCATTACTTGTGATAGTGTGATTAAAACAAAGATCCAACAAAACAGAAAAGGAAACAACACATCTAATAATAGAATGTGCATAATAAAAATTGTTTAATGACAGTACTAAGCCCGAAGGCAATACTAAACTAAACACTCATATGGCTTCAACAACTGCAGGTGCTCCATTGCCCACATGCAGATATTGCTCCCCATAAGACAACTTCCTTTCCACTCTAAACCCTTGTAGTGTATTAAAAATGTGAATACCACATCCAGTATCATATACCCAGGAATTAATTTTATGAATTAGAGTAAATAATTCAATTATAAATAAGTTACCTGAAGTGTTGGCGCCCAAGTGCCTAGACTTCTTGTTCTTATTTGTTCGCAAATCCTCGAGATAAAGAGCACAATTTCTCTTCCAGTGAACCTCTACATGACAGTAGTGGCAATCCTAATCCTTCTTGGGATTCTCTTTCTTCTTAGGAGGATATTTCTTAGGTTCAAGTTGATAGGCCATAACTTGCTTACCCTTATCAGCCTTTCCCCTTTTCCTTTACCCTTCTTGTTCGTAGGCGGTTTTGGCTTATTGATCCTACCACCCTGAATAGCCATTACCTGGGGATTAGGTTCCTTTTGTGGTAACCCTTTCTCGTAATCATTAAGAAATGCATGCAATTCAGTTACTGTCTTCCCCACTGATATGTGTACAATGCGCGTTCGGGGTCAAAGGAAACTTCCTTTTCTTCAAGCAAGTTTTTCAACCACCTAGGCAGTGAACTTAATCTTTGTAGTGTAGTATTAGGGTAAGCCTCGAGATTGATATCGTTCTCTAGGGGAATAGGAATGCTAGTGAGAAATTACTACGCTAAGGTTGGGGTTGAGGAAGATTATTTTTTATCTTTTTTTTATATTTTTTAGAAAATTGAAAGGTACGAATCTCGAGGTATTGGATTTGGGGGGGGGGTATTTCTACCGATTACTCTACTATTATTTAGTCTAATTAACTAAGCTGAGGGGTAGTCTATGTCTAATTAATGTGTGCTCGTATGATGATTAAAAATGTGTCTACCTAGATACTATTACTCCCTAGTTATCTTTTATTGATGGTTGAATTGTCACGTCCTTATTCTTAACGCATTGTGTCTTCTAAGGTCGTAGGGTATGCTTTTTTCCTTAACTCTTTGAGGATACCTTAAGGTTCTCTAGGATTTGTAAACTAACTCTAAGGTTATCTTTGGATTTTTAGCCTACAATAACTCTAGGCGATTATAAACTAATGTTCACAAAGATTACTCAAGCATTAAAAACACAACGATGTCCTATTGCAATCCTAAGCCAATTACAATTAAGATAAGAGACAACAATTTAATATTCAATAACTAGGTTTCATAGATCTAAGCAAACACACAAGTAAATTAGCCGGACATGGTAAACATGTAAGCATACACACATACAATCGAAAACATAATGAAATCAATGAAGTAAATTACTTATCTTGTTGTAAAATAGGGTATGAGAACCCTAAGATAATACCCAAGACAGTTCAAAATCGTTTTATGTTTTTACTCCACAATTCTACCTCTTCAAAAGTCTGAAAATTCGAATTCTATATATAGAGTTACAACTGCGACGGTGTCACTCTTTATTTGTGACGCCGTCGGATCGTCGCCATTAGGGTTTCGTCTTGACCAAGTCAACTTTGTGACGGCGTCACGTTTAGGTTGTGACGCCGTCGGCTTCATCTTCTGATGTCGTCTGAATCTGGATCTAGGCCGTCTGAGTTGTGACGCCCTACTCTTCAAAGCCTGATGCCGTCAGGTACAAAATAGCAATTGCACTTCTGAGCCGTCGCAATTAGAGGGACGGCTTCACCCTTTATCTGTGACGCCGTCGGGTGCACTTCCAGCAGCTTGAGTGTCTTGATCTTGACTTTAGCCATTTTCTTCACATATTCACCCTTTTTCGTCCAAGTAAGTGTCATTCCAGCATTTTGCCTTTTTTTCGGGTAAAAGGGATTTTTCACCCTGGTAAAATGCATTGCACCAAAAAACAATGAAGTACAAGTGACATGGGCGAATCCCATGTCCACAGCCCGTTACATAGGCGATTACAACTGTAAATTGCAGAACAAACATACAGCTAAACGCTGGAACTAACCAATTACATTTAAAAAACAACATAAATGTAATAAAAGCTAGGTTCCAAAACCACTTCCAAGGTGAGCAGCTCTATCTTCAAGAATATTCATTGTTAAACAAACCAGTGCACCACCAACATCCACTACCAAAAGCACCATAGTATCACCAATGATGCTAACACAAGAAGCAACAAGAAGACTTCAACGAGTACAAAGTTTCATCACCCGCAACACTCGATAGGTACGGATAAGAAACATACGTATAGGGTTATAAGCAACCCTAACTTCCAACCGCAACATGTACAAAAGGAAAATGAACCATGCAAAAGTCGTCCACTTCACCAGGTACAATACGCATCCAAACACCCAAGTCAAATCGTCACAAAAATGAACATGAAACCATGTCATGTACCAACCGATCGACTAAGGACATAAATAGGAACCAAATCAGGTCCCAACATAGTATACCAGCTAGGTCATGAATACTAGACGTGAAGAACAAATCGAACCCAGTAGTAAAAGAAACAAAGGGTATCAAAACCCTTACCACCAACAAACGAAACAACCTGGACAAAAACCAGATCGAACACCCATTCTATGCAGATTCGTAGAGCCAAAAACCATTGTAAGAATCATAGATCTGGCATAGAACGACCACTTATCAACAAGCTGTAGCATAAAAATAAGAACAATATAATGACCAACGACACCTTCAAGATCATATACATACTTCTGAAACCAGTCGCAATCATCATATAATAGGGAACATGAAAGAACCCTAACTTCCAACTAGAGTTTAAAAACCCTAACGTCACACCCCATCGTACAGCAGATCCAAATAATTGACAAAACACCACCCCAAGATCTGAATACGAATCCACAAATCACACACCCCCATGATCCATCGTCACAAAGATCAATGATACTAAAAAGTGACAAGGAACGAAATTAAGCAGTAACGGATATAAAAGTGGTCGATTAAGGGCTTAAATGACCCCTCAAAAGTGTACCTTTTAAATCCTTATCAAATATACCTACACTTGGTATTTGCTTGTCCTCAAGCAAATGTGCTTTTGGCCAATTAATTTATAAGTTAGGGGTCATGAAGCATTGGTTTAGAACAATTCTCAACAAGTATAAGCCCCGAAAAAGTCATAACAAGCATGAAAATTACATACTAGCACCTCACAAGTGGTGTTTGGATACTCTCATCTCTCGGGTGTATATGAAATATATCAAATTGGAAATGGAAGATAAACACTCATTAACCGGTCTTAGTACATAGATTACCATAGGCTTGAGACTAGATCAAACCTCCATCGCTTTGGCGTAAGCACCTAGGAAAAACTATCTAAGAGGTCTTTTAAAGGGTTGTAACGTTAGGCTTACGGTAGGGAAAACAAAGGGTTTGGTTGGATAGGCGATTTAGTGGTGGCAAGTCAAAAATCTTTATGTTACAAGCATGAGAAGAATGGCGTTGCTAAGCCAATACTCGACACTCTAAACTCTAGATAACTTTGAAACAAACAAACATAAATATAAAAATAGATGTAGGTTGGTAGCCCGTATGTTTTGTTTTTTCATTTTTTTTCTTACACTTTTACTCTACCATCCTCTATGATAACATCAAAATATAAAGGATTTATAGGCACATCCCTACACTTGAGTTTTTATTACTCTAACACTAATGTGACCCGAATTGAAAAGATCAAAACACTTAGAGTACATTATTACGCAAATAAAGGGAATTTGAATTTAACGTTCTTTCCCGTCACTCCATAAAATTTAACTTTTCTCATGAGTCCCAATCGTCCCAAAACTGTATACAAAGGATATGACTCGACTTAGCAACTTATGTAAGTAACTAGATAATTGAACTAATGGTTTAGTATGATAACAATAATGCACTAAAAGTGAGTGTATACAAGGTAGGCTAAGGCGATTTGGGTGTACATTTGGGAGTGGATTGTAAACAATGCTCTTCATTGATATTACAGAAAACCGAAACATCACGAGAACCGCGAAAAGGATAAGCTCTGAGGGGTAAACTAGGGGTATCGTGTACTAAAGATGAGTACAACGCAAGGGTGTGGGGGAATTACTCAACCGATGTGGAAGAAGTAATTATAATACGGGTATCAAACAAGGGTTATCCTAATGCCTCTTATCATTTAGCATTCCTAACTACGCAAGTGTAGTCTCACTAGCGATCTCGGAATGCATCACAAAACAAGTTCTAGAATCTATTATACTACCAGTACAATCTCGAAGCATTAAAGGTGAATGCTTTAATTCCTACAAATCTAAGGGCGAACCTCACATTTTTTTGGGGTGGAATTTGAGTGGTAAAGGGTTTTGTGCTAGTCATATAACTTCCTATCCATGAGATGCTTTGTTAAAACTAATAGCCCACTCCTACATGTCATGAAAAATTTTAAATTTGGTGCCAAAATTACCCTAACCGATATTTCTCATGGTTTATTACACAAATGAAATTGGACAAGGAAAATGATCAAGGATAAGCATAGTTTCAAAGTTCCCGTTTTATTTTCCCTCCCTACACTTAAATTGAACATTGTCCCCAATGTTCCCCGAAAGTATCAAAGTTATGATAATGGAAGTTAATTAAAAGCGAAAGAAACTAATACTCCCCTGATTAGCTCGGTAGGATCCGTGTGAAGTAATGGTTAAATTCTTCTTCAAGAAGAATATATGCGTGAAAAACTCCATCCAATCTTATGTATCTTCTTCTTGATAAATAAAACCTGCACTTTTTAAGAAAACAGACGAAACCTTCGCATGTTATAAGTAAAATCACTAAATTGTTCACTAAATCGACCCTAAATTATTCAATTTAGTGTAACCCTAAAAAATAAGCTTGAAATTGTTTTTATAGTGAGATACTTTAGGGTCGATCCGTGATACATTACGGTTGGAGGATTAGGCAAGTCTCCTTTTTTGTTTTAAAAATGTAAACAACCGGTTAGATACAAGCTTTATTTATTTAAATTTGTATATAACCGGTTATATACCGTTATTTGTAGAATCAGGATTTATTGGATTTTTTTTAAGGAAAAAGAGTTAACCGATACCGAAAAGTCCGGCCGGATTAACCCAATCGTTAGATGTATACGCATCTAGCTAAGTATAGAATGCGGTTGGTGTTATATATAGAAGTTCTTTGGCACGTGACGTGGGTGAGTGAACTCTAGTTGTGCTTGAGTTGCGAGATAGTTTTGTAGCGAGATAGTTTTGGGTCAATGCGAGATAGAAAGGGGTCTATTTGAGACGAACACCAATGGTTTTCGTCTCAAATAGACCCCCATCCATCTCGCATCGACCCTAACCTATCTCGCTATATAACCATTTCAATTTTACCGTTATTTGTAGAATCAGGATTTATTGGATTTTTTTTAAAGAAAAAGAGTTAACCGATACCGTCAAAAATTGAAATGGTTTATTAGTGATTTTATAACATTTATAGCTTATTATTTAGTGATTTTACTTATAAAAAAATAATAAGTTTGAAGTTAATTAAGTCCATCTCGCATCGACCCTAACCTATCTCGCTATATAACCATTTCAATTTTTTGTTATAAGTAAAACCGATACCGAAAAGTCCGGCCGGATTAACCCAATCGTTAGATGTATACGCATCTAGCTAAGTATAGAATGCGGTTGGTGTTATATATAGAAGTTCTTTGGCACGTGACGTGGGTGAGTGAACTCTAGTTGTGCTTGAGTTGCGAGATAGTTTTGTAGCGAGATAGTTTTGGGTCAATGCGAGATAGAAAGGGGTCTATTTGAGACAAACACCAATGGTTTTCGTCTCAAATAGACCCCCATCCATCTCGCATCGACCCTAACCTATCTCGCTATATAACCATTTCAATTTTACCGTTATTTGTAGAATCAGGATTTATTGGATTTTTTTTAAAGAAAAAGAGTTAACCGATACCGAAAAAAATTGAAATGGTTTATTAGTGATTTTATAACATTTATAGCTTATTATTTAGTGATTTTACTTATAAAAAAATAATAAGTTTGAAGTTAATTAAGTCCATCTCGCATCGACCCTAACCTATCTCGCTATATAACCATTTCAATTTTTTGTTATAAGTAAAATCACTAAATTGTTCACTAAATCGACCCTAAATTATTCAATTTAGTGTAACCCTAAAAAATAAGCTTGAAATTGTTTTTATAGTGAGATACTTTAGGGTCGATCCGTGATACATTACGGTTGGAGGATTAGGCAAGTCTCCTTTTTTGTTTTAAAAATGTAAACAACCGGTTAGATACAAGCTTTATTTATTTAAATTTGTATATAACCGGTTATATACCGTTATTTGTAGAATCAGGATTTATTGGATTTTTAAGGAAAAGAGTTAACCGATACGAAAAGTCCGGCGGATTAACCCAATCGTTAGATGTATACGCATCTAGCTAAGTATAGAATGCGGTTGGTGTTATATATAGAAGTTCTTTGGCACGTGACGTGGGTGAGTGAACTCTAGTTGTGCTTGAGTTGCGAGATAGTTTTGTAGCGAGATAGTTTTGGGTCAATGCGAGATAGAAAGGGGTCTATTTGAGACGAACACCAATGGTTTTCGTCTCAAATGACCCCATCCATCTCGCATCGACCCTAACCTATCTCGCTATATAACCATTTCAATTTTACCGTTATTTGTAGAATCAGGATTTATTGGATTTTTTAAAGAAAAGAGTTAACCGATACCGTCAAAAATTGAAATGGCTTATTATTTAGTGATTTTACTTATAAAAAAATAATAAGTTTGAAGTTAATTAAGTCCATCTCGCATCGACCCTAACCTATCTCGCTATATAACCATTTCAATTTTTTGTTATAAGTAAAACCGATACCGAAAAGTCCGGCCGGATTAACCCAATCGTTAGATGTATACGCATCTAGCTAAGTATAGAAGAGAATCAAGGTCATCCACAACAGAACAAGGTCATCCAAAAGAGTCCTCACTTTCACATTTTTCATCAGGCAGGAGTTCATCTTCAGATATAACCTATACGACAATAGTTGCATGCCTTAGTACCTATAGAGAGGCAATCAAGTACATTACTGACAAATGAGTAAAAAGCATATCGGTATTTTTGGATCTATGAAATCTATGAAATGCATGTGCGAGTAAAATACAGTGTATACCAGACGCTTTTAGATTAGGCTCATAAAACCAAATTCTCTATTCACCCATGGGAAACGAATATATATCAGGATCTTCATAATGATGATTGGTGGCCAGGAATGAAGCAAAGTGTCGCTTGGTACGTCGAACGGTGTTTGACTTGAAGGAGAGTCAAAGCCGAGCACGAGAAGACACATAATTATATTCCGGAGTGTAACATTAGGGCTCCTAATCAGGATATGAATACGTAACTCAAATTCAAACTTGACTGCACGGTTGGAGGATTAGGTAAGTCTACTTTTTGGTTTTAAAACAGTAAACAACCGGTTATATACAAGCTTTATTTATTTAAAGTTGTATATAACCGGTTATATACCGTTATTTGTAGAATCAGGATTTATTGGATTTTTTTTAAGTAAAAAGAGTTAACCGATACCGAAAAGTCCGGCCGGATTAACCCAATCGTTAGATGTATACGCATCTAGCTAAGTATAGAATGCGGTTGGTGTTATATATAGAAGTTCTTTGGCACGTGACGTGGGTGAGTGAACTCTAGTTGTGCTTGAGTTGCGAGATAGTTTTGTAGCGAGATAGTTTTGGGTCAATGCGAGATAGAAAGGGGTCTATTTGAGACAAACACCAATGGTTTTCGTCTCAAATAGACCCCCATCCATCTCGCATCGACCCTAACCTATCTCGCTATATAACCATTTCAATTTTACCGTTATTTGTAGAATCAGGATTTATTGGATTTTTTTTAAAGAAAAAGAGTTAACCGATACCGAAAAAAATTGAAATGGTTTATTAGTGATTTTATAACATTTATAGCTTATTATTTAGTGATTTTACTTATAAAAAAATAATAAGTTTGAAGTTAATTAAGTCCATCTCGCATCGACCCTAACCTATCTCGCTATATAACCATTTCAATTTTTTGTTATAAGTAAAATCACTAAATTGTTCACTAAATCGACCCTAAATTATTCAATTTAGTGTAACCCTAAAAAATAAGCTTGAAATTGTTTTTATAGTGAGATACTTTAGGGTCGATCCGTGATACATTACGGTTGGAGGATTAGGCAAGTCTCCTTTTTTGTTTTAAAAATGTAAACAACCGGTTAGATACAAGCTTTATTTATTTAAATTTGTATATAACCGGTTATATACCGTTATTTGTAGAATCAGGATTTATTGGATTTTTTTTAAGGAAAAAGAGTTAACCGATACCGAAAAGTCCGGCCGGATTAACCCAATCGTTAGATGTATACGCATCTAGCTAAGTATAGAATGCGGTTGGTGTTATATATAGAAGTTCTTTGGCACGTGACGTGGGTGATAGAACTCTAGTTGTGCTTGAGTTGCGAGATAGTTTTGTAGCGAGATAGTTTTGGGTCAATGCGAGATAGAAAGGGGTCTATTTGAGACGAACACCAATGGTTTTCGTCTCAAATGACCCATCCATCGCATCGACCCTAACCTATCTCGCTATATAACCATTTCAATTTTACCGTTATTTGTAGAATCAGGATTTATTGGATTTTTTTTAAAGAAAAAGAGTTAACCGATACCGTCAAAAATTGAAATGGCTTATTATTTAGTGATTTTACTTATAAAAAAATAATAAGTTTGAAGTTAATTAAGTCCATCTCGCATCGACCCTAACCTATCTCGCTATATAACCATTTCAATTTTTTGTTATAAGTAAAACCGATACCGAAAAGTCCGGCCGGATTAACCCAATCGTTAGATGTATACGCATCTAGCTAAGTATAGAAGAGAATCAAGGTCATCCACAACAGAACAAGGTCATCCAAAAGAGTCCTCACTTTCACATTTTTCATCAGGCAGGAGTTCATCTTCAGATATAACCTATACGACAATAGTTGCATGCCTTAGTACCTATAGAGAGGCAATCAAGTACATTACTGACAAATGAGTAAAAAGCATATCGGTATTTTTGGATCTATGAAATCTATGAAATGCATGTGCGAGTAAAATACAGTGTATACCAGACGCTTTTAGATTAGGCTCATAAAACCAAATTCTCTATTCACCCATGGGAAACGAATATATATCAGGATCTTCATAATGATGATTGGTGGCCAGGAATGAAGCAAAGTGTCGCTTGGTACGTCGAACGGTGTTTGACTTGAAGGAGAGTCAAAGCCGAGCACGAGAAGACACATAATTATATTCCGGAGTGTAACATTAGGGCTCCTAATCAGGATATGAATACGTAACTCAAATTCAAACTTGACTGCACGGTTGGAGGATTAGGTAAGTCTACTTTTTGGTTTTAAAACAGTAAACAACCGGTTATATACAAGCTTTATTTATTTAAAGTTGTATATAACCGGTTATATACCGTTATTTGTAGAATCAGGATTTATTGGATTTTTTTTAAGTAAAAAGAGTTAACCGATACCGAAAAGTCCGGCCGGATTAACCCAATCGTTAGATGTATACGCATCTAGCTAAGTATAGAATGCGGTTGGTGTTATATATAGAAGTTCTTTGGCACGTGACGTGGGTGAGTGAACTCTAGTTGTGCTTGAGTTGCGAGATAGTTTTGTAGCGAGATAGTTTTGGGTCAATGCGAGATAGAAAGGGGTCTATTTGAGACAAACACCAATGGTTTTCGTCTCAAATAGACCCCCATCCATCTCGCATCGACCCTAACCTATCTCGCTATATAACCATTTCAATTTTACCGTTATTTGTAGAATCAGGATTTATTGGATTTTTTTTAAAGAAAAAGAGTTAACCGATACGAAAAATTGAAATGGTTTATTAGTGATTTTATAACATTTATAGCTTATTATTTAGTGATTTTACTTATAAAAAAATAATAAGTTTGAAGTTAATTAAGTCCATCTCGCATCGACCCTAACCTATCTCGCTATATAACCATTTCAATTTTTTGTTATAAGTAAAATCACTAAATTGTTCACTAAATCGACCCTAAATTATTCAATTTAGTGTAACCCTAAAAAATAAGCTTGAAATTGTTTTTATAGTGAGATACTTTAGGGTCGATCCGTGATACATTACGGTTGGAGGATTAGGCAAGTCTCCTTTTTTGTTTTAAAAATGTAAACAACCGGTTAGATACAAGCTTTATTTATTTAAATTTGTATATAACCGGTTATATACCGTTATTTGTAGAATCAGGATTTATTGGATTTTTTTTAAGGAAAAAGAGTTAACCGATACCGAAAAGTCCGGCCGGATTAACCCAATCGTTAGATGTATACGCATCTAGCTAAGTATAGAATGCGGTTGGTGTTATATATAGAAGTTCTTTGGCACGTGACGTGGGTGAGTGAACTCTAGTTGTGCTTGAGTTGCGAGATAGTTTTGTAGCGAGATAGTTTTGGGTCAATGCGAGATAGAAAGGGGTCTATTTGAGACGAACACCAATGGTTTTCGTCTCAAATAGACCCCCATCCATCTCGCATCGACCCTAACCTATCTCGCTATATAACCATTTCAATTTTACCGTTATTTGTAGAATCAGGATTTATTGGATTTTTTTTAAAGAAAAAGAGTTAACCGATACCGTCAAAAATTGAAATGGCTTATTATTTAGTGATTTTACTTATAAAAAAATAATAAGTTTGAAGTTAATTAAGTCCATCTCGCATCGACCCTAACCTATCTCGCTATATAACCATTTCAATTTTTTGTTATAAGTAAAACCGATACGAAAAGTCCGGCGGATTAACCCAATCGTTAGATGTATACGCATCTAGCTAAGTATAGAAGAGAATCAAGGTCATCCACAACAGAACAAGGTCATCCAAAAGAGTCCTCACTTTCACATTTTTCATCAGGCAGGAGTTCATCTTCAGATATAACCTATACGACAATAGTTGCATGCCTTAGTACCTATAGAGAGGCAATCAAGTATAGAGAGGCAATCAAGTACATTAAGCAGGTTATCTCTAAACCCGACGCATGAGAACGACTACAAAAATGGAGTGTCTTGCTAGGTGAACATAACATCTCTTATAGACCGCGCACTGCGGTTAAGGGACAGATACTAGCTGATTTTATCATTGAAAAACCAGACGACGATGTTCCACCCTCCCAGAGAGAAGTAACACTCCAAGAACCATGGATCTTATTCACGGATGGGTCGTCATGCGTGTATCCGCGACTGAAATCAACAACACCTCAATTGCTTCATGGGACAGGGTTAGTGTTGTTTCCTTGAATCATTCATATGTCATCAAGATAACAAGAACACAAAGATTAAACTTTAAATGCCTTTTGATTGATAAAGAGAAAGAACTAGTTACAAAGAAAATTACCTAAAGAAAATAAACTAGTTAACAAACTTTTCTAACCTAAATAATGAAGTAAAGGAAGGTTTATATACTCCCTCTTTAGGCCGGCCATATGAGACCTTATTTGGGCTTCTTTGGGCTTTGTTGGACTTTACCCAATTACACTTGATTTAATGTACACTAAAGCTAGTAAACTTTAACTGAATTTCTTTTACTTTCGAGTGACCGAAAATTCTTTATTAGAAATCTACAAGTATTGGAAATAATGTTTCTAACAATCTCCCCTAAGGAGAGGTCGCTCGATGCAGCAGTGGTGTCCTTTGAACTGATTTGAATTTCTTCCATTCATTGCCATATGCTTTAGCTCTTTCACTTTAATGCTCCTATCGGGGCAGGACTTCATTCGCAAGCCAAACATTAGGCGGAGGTTACTAACAGAGGAATTATGACATGCGTCAAGACACGAACGAAGGAATAAAAAATATGTTGGGTCGGTGAGCTCTATATCGCAAACCAAAAGTAAGTTGTGCAAAATCACAAATGAGGGTCGATGAGATCTCAATCGCTAATCATGTGCAAAATCACTAAACCATAACCGAGTCTAAGAATTCTAACCAAATTCTGTTGGGTGGACGAGCTCCCAATCACTAATCATGTTTGAAATCACAAATGATTTTCCCAAATCACTTATGATTCTTGATGCGTTTCAAAATTTCTTAGTTTGACCTGTGCCCGACATTTGATTTATTTAAAATCACAACCTTTCTTCTAAGAGTAGTGACCTGATTACTTCGTGGGATATGATTAGTGCTCACTCCTTGATCATTGGCGTGTGAATAAATTCCAACCCTGACCGGCTTGCGAGTACATTGAATTCTATGATAACAATACCCAAGGATAGTGCTCACAAGCCTATCAGGGAAGGACTTCATTTACAAGCCAATGGTCCGGTAGAGGTTGCTAACACTGAAATTGTGAAAAGCGTTGAGAATTGGATTGAGGAAATGGGTCAGTATTCCTAGACTCGGTAATGGTTTAGAAAAATCACAAGTGATTTGTGAAAGTCATTTGTGATTTCGCACATGATTAGCGATTGGGAGCTCGTTGACCTAACGTGTCTTGTATTCTTCATCTGTTTCTCCATGCCTTTCAAAATTTCTCTATTAGCAACCTCTATCTGACCATTGGTTTGTGAAGGAAGTCCTACTCCGACGGGTTTGTAAGCACTAAGGTTGCGATTTAGAAAAAATCACAAGTGATTTTGGAAAATCATTTATGATTTCACACAACTTATTTTTGATTTGCGAGAGCTCATCGACCCAACATGTCTTGTATTTCTTCATCTAGTTCTTAACGCCTTTCAAAATTTCTCAGTTAGCAACCTCTACCCGACGTTTGATTTATTCAAAGTCATAACCTTTCTTCTAAGAGTAGTGACCTGATTGCATTGTGTGATATGATTAGTACTCAATCCCTGATCATTGGCTTGTGAATAAATTCTAACCCTTACAGGCTTGTGAGCACTAACCCTATCCCAGGAAGTAATTGGGTCAGTCTTCCAAGAAGAAAGGTTGTGATTTAGAAAAATCATAAAATTACTTGTGATTTTTTCTAAATTACAACCATTCTTCTAAGAATACTAACCTAATTGACTCTCATGTCGGGGCTGGACTTCATTCGTAAGCCAATCGTTAGGCGCAGGTTACTAATAGAGGAATTATGACATGCGTCGAGAAACGAACAAAGTAATAAATGATATGTTGGGTCGGTGAGCTCTATATCGCAAACCAAAAATAAAATGATATGTTGGGTCGGTGAGCTCTATATCGCAAACCAAAAACCAAAATTTTTGAAAGGCATCAAGAATTGGATGAAGAAATCTTCATCCAATTCTTGATGCCTTTCAAAATTTCTCGGTTTGCAACCTGTGCCCGACATTTGATTTATTCAAAATCACAACCTTTCTTCTAAGAGTAGTGACCTGATTTCTTCGTGGGATATGATTAGTGCTCACTCCTTGATCATTGGCGTGTGAATAAATTCCAACCCTGACCGGCTTGCGAGTACATTGAATTCTATGATAACAATACCCAAGGATAGTGCTCACAAGCCTATCAGGGAAGGACTTTATTTACAAGCCAATGGTCCAATAGAGGTTGCTAACACTGAAATTGTGAAAAGCGTTGAGAATTGGATTGAGGAAATGGGTCAGTATTCCTAGACTCGGTAATGGTTTAGAAAAACTGACTACGACTCTTGGGCTCAACGAATCAGATTGTACTGTCTTGGAAAGGAAAATGGGGTCAATATTCTCAAATCCATTGATGAAGGACCTTATCGGGTTGAGACTACTAGAGACATAATTGACACAGCTGAAGATGGAACATTGATTTATGGAATGGATAGACCAAAGACGTATGATGAGCTCAATGATAAGGAGAAGAAGAGATTTGATGCAGATATCAGGGCTTCTAACATTGTACTGCAAGGTCTTCAAAAAGATATCTACAAGCTTATCAATCACAACACTGAAGCAAAGGCTGTATGGGATAATGTCAAGATGCTTCTCTGAGGTTCTGAATTAACTGTTGAAGACAGAGCATCTCAATTATATGATGAATTTGAGCATTTCAAGATGAAACCAGATGAGAGTGTCTATGAGTACTATGTGAGATTCCATAAGCTTATGAATGACATGAGGAACATCAGAATGACCATGCCTAACATTCAGTTGAACTCAAAATTTGTAAACAACATGAATCCCGAATGGCACAAGTTTGTCACATCTGTGAAGCTCACTAAAGGATTGAAGAACACAAACTATGAGCAAATGTATGCATTCCTTCTCCAGAATGAAAGACATGCTATGTTTGAAAAAAGGATTCTGGAACAGTTCAAAACCAATCAGGGAGAAACAAGTTCATCAAATGATTCAACTGATTTTTACACAAATGTTGGGATCACCACCAAAGCTTCTCAAGTTGTACCCATGGGTAATGGTAATCACAAACTCATTCCTGATCCTATGTTCAAACAAGCTGATGCTGATGCATCCGTGGGAAACTTCATTAGTCAACTAGCTCTCATGATCAGTCAAAACATGAACACTCTCCCACACACCAACAACAACCTCAGAACAGCATCCAATCCACACAATCAAGTCACTATCAGAGATGGGAAGGTTATGGTGCAGCCAGTTCAAGAAAGGCAGTACGATCAGAGAAGGGGTGGAGTAGGTGGAGGCTATGGTGGAAATCAGAATCGAGGAAGGATTGGAAATCAAGGACAAACAAAGCCTATCAAATGTTACAACTGTGGTGGTGAGGGACACATTGCAAGGAATTGCACATCTCCAAAACGTCCTCAGAATGTTGAGTACTTCAGGGATAAGATGTTGCTAGTGCAAGCTCAGGACAATGGAGCAGCTTTGGATGAAGAGGAGTTACTCTTTCTTGCTGAAGGGAATGCCAAGACTTATGATGCTGATGTTGATGAATAGCTAATTCAGGAGATAGGTCATAATCATCAGAATGCCTTTCAAGTTGCTAATTGTGATGCATTTGATTCTGATGTAGATGATGAACCTACTGCTCAAACAATCTTCATGGCCAGCATCTCACCAATGGTTTCTCCAAAAGTTTCTCCACCACAACAAACTGGTCCATCCAAAGACAAGATCATATCAGAGGTATTAAAACTATATGATGATGTTGATGAGCGAAAGATGCATAATGAAGTACAATCTCTTGAGACTTATGAATCAGATATTGATGATGTGGATAATAGCAATATTGTCACATATGATCAATATGTGAAGCAAAGTGAAAGTGAGACTGTACCAAGTAATGCATCTTCTGCAGTCAATAATGACTATGTCTTTGATGAATTCACTGCATGTGCCCCTGATGATTCTGTTGTCTCTGAACTGAATGCCTATAAAGAATGTGTTGCTATTTATGAACAACGTGCTAAATTTGAGTTGACCATCCGTGAGCAGGAAATGGATGACCAAATGCGTACAATCATTAGAAAAAGTAATTTTAGAGAAGAAGTATTAAAACAAGAGTTAAATTCCTTACAATAAAAGCTTTCTAAAACTGCTAAGCAAAAACAAGAACTTCAAGAAAATGTGAAAATGCTTAAGCAAGAATTCAAGGCTAAGGAATCAAAACTTTTGAATGATTTTTCTAATCTGAAAACTTTGAAAAACAAGCTTGAAAATAAGTTGTACGTACAAGGGAACACCATTCAGACTGCTCACATGATCACTAAACATAGAGTCTTAAGCGATAAGCATAGCATTCCCCTTGTTGAGGAACCAAATCCAGAGGTCATTAAAAAGGCTAGAAATGCTCATAAGGTACTTGTGGAGTTTGTTAGACTCCTTGAGATCGTTTTGAGCCACTAGGGTTAACAATAACAATGACAATAAACTTGGTATGCAGCAGAATAAAACAAATCATAGTTATTGACACAAGGTTTATATTTAATAATCACTCAAAGCCCCAAATATTATTTGATCAAAATAATACGGTTACACTAAACTTGTAACAGGGATCAAAGATCCTTGAGGCTGAACTAAACATACTCTAACCCTAGACGTTTATACCTTACGTCTAGGTTACATACACACAACTTTAATGACTACATTGTGGAGTTTGTTAGACTCCTTGAGATCGTTTTGAGCCTTAGGGTTGAACAATAACAATGGTTATACGCAGCGGAACAAAACATTAATTGTTATTGACATAAGGTTTATATTTAATAATCACTCCAAGCCTCAAATATTATTTGATCAGAATAATACGGTTACACTTAACTTGTAACAGGGATCAAAGATCCTTGAGGTTAAACTAAACAAACTCTAACCCTGGACGTTTATAGGAACACGTCTAGCTTACACACACACACACCTTTACTAGACGTCTACATATTGGAAGACTTAATTATAAAAACCTATATCCCATGTCCTCTTTATATACTAGAGGATTAGGGTTTACAAATCTCTACTCAGGACTAAATAATAAATCTTCTATTGCAAGCAAGTCCCTCCATCTTTTTGTATATTTTCTTCTTGTCACTTTAAGTCCTTGATGTTTCATTCTTTATTGTTTTGTATCATCGAATCAATAAACCCAACAGTACTTTATGATGGCAATGAAATCCTTAAGCCTAGACAGAAACCTAGCTGCGCTGAGTGCACTGAGGAAGATAAGAAATCAGATGAAGTCACTAGGGAAAAGATGAACAAGAAAAAGATGAACAAGAAACTAGATGATCCTAAATGTAAAGAGAAGAAAATAACTATCACACCCCATGATTACAAGAAGGAGAATTGGATTTCCTTGAACAAGTTTAAGCCTCAGACGTTGTTAACACCTGAACAAGTGTTCGGAAAAGGATTTAGATAAGAAAAAAGCAGAGAATCTTGTTGCAACAAACCCCCTTTTAGGAAAATGCCTTCAGCGACTGTGTATCCTCCCAATACACCCATGCATTTAGTTCCTAGGACTATTGCCACTAAAAGCAAGACCTTAATCAGTCAATATGTTATTTTTCAACTATTTGTTGATTTTGAGAAAACTTGTAAGAAAAGGATCACACCCACTGGTATAACTGAAGGGGAAAGGGGTTTTGAGCAAACGAAAGAATGTTATTTAACTGAAGTCATGCCTTTCTTTAAACAACTAAAAGATCATTTTGAGAGTCTTAAAAAGGGAATGAATTTAGACATTAAAGAAATGGAAAAGGAATTTGATGCAATGATCGTTGAGGTTAGTGACTATGAGCGAGAATTAAAATATAATGAGATTGAGAGGAAGAACTTGCATACACTGAATGAGAATCTGATTTCTGAATGTATTGCTCAAGATGTGTTTTTCACTGCTACAAATTGTTCCATTAATGCTTCTCAATTTCATGAATTATCTATTTCTTTGAAAGTCTCCCACGATCGTGTCATTGAGCTTGAAAAAACTAACTTTAAACTAAATGAGAAAATTGATCAGGATGATCACGATAATTTGGTAAAACAATTTTCTAAACTAGAAGTTGACCATTTTAATTTACAACTAAAATATCAACATCTTAAAGAAAATGTCAAAACCTCAAAAATCAAGACATCCTCAGATGCTCCAGAGTTTGATGCAGTTTTTCAAATAAACAAACGTGACGAACAGATTCAAGCTCATTGTAACACGATCAGAAAGCTGAAAGCCTAAATATCTCAATTAAAGGAAGAAAAGAACAATGTGACTGTCTCCCAGATGCCTCCTCCTTTAGATTCTCAAAATTCTCAAACGTTTCATCTTCAAAACTTAGTAAATGCATTACAAAAGGAAAATGAGAGTTTTCTAGAAGAAAATGAAAAGGTTAAACGTCATTTCAATGAGTTATTTGAATCAATAAAGGTCACTCGTAACAAAAATAACGAACAAATAGCTTCATTGCAAAAGGAAATTGAGAATCTGAATAGCCAGGTAAAAGGGAAAATGCCAATGACCAATGGGGAGAATGATGGATCAAAGGTACCTGTTTGTAATAAATATGCTCTGTCTGTGAAATATGTTCCTCCTCATCTTAGGAACAATAAACTTGAAATTTAAACATATTTCTCATCCCTTAAGGATTGTCTAGAATGTCTCCGTGAGATTGTTGAAGAGGATAAGTTAGAGAAACCACTTGAAAATGCAATTGGGCATGCATGCTTATATGCCAAACGATCTCAAGAAATTCTAGAATGCTTAATCACAATATGCCCTAAGTCCTTAGGTAAGAGAGTTAATCCTTTGATTCCGTGTTCTATGCCTAGTGCCAAGTATGATATCCATTCGATGCCCAATGTTATGAATGTGAGCTGTAGTATACCTTCAAGTAGTTTAGATCCCAACACCTCTAGTGTTAAAAAGGTGAACTTCAATGCGCCTTCAAATAGTTCACATCCCAGCACATCTAAACATCAAATGCAAAAAGTAGCAAAACCAACTAATGTTCCCATTCCCTCTACAGGAGTAATCAGTGACATTAAAGCGAGCAGGTCAAAGTCTCAAGACAATACAAGGAATGATATGACCTCCCAAGCTAAGAATGTACATTGTAAGATAGTAGAAGACCAACCTAGGAACTTTAAGTTTGAGCCGAATAAAACGAATCATGTTGATTCTAGTATTAGCCATAGGCGTACTGTAATTAATTCGAATTCTGATACTATTTGCAAACCTTGTAATGATGTCTTCTTGAATTCTGTTACTAATCATAAATGTGGTGTGAATGCTTTGTCTAATGCTGTCAAATCCCCAGTTAATATTGTTAATGCAAAATATCATGCTATCAAGGAAAAAAGGCAAAGGCGAAAGAAAGTTAGAAAACAGTGGAAGCCCATAGGAAGAACATTTATTAAGATAGGTTATCAATGGATACCTGTTGGCCATAAGGTTAATCAGACAATGCCCACTAGAAAATGGATGCCTACTGGTAGAACTATTCCCTTAAGAAGTCAACATACTTTGAATAGGGCAAATACGGACACTAGTACTGCATCTATTCATAATGATTCCATTGCTTCAATTTCTAATATGGATGTTTCTATTTCTGATGTGGGTGTTCCAATCACTTTTACTAACCAAATGGAACCCATTATTGCATGGGGATCCCAATTATCCAATTATCCATTCTTGTCTGTGTTCAACTGCAGATCGTTCAAATTGTTCTGTGGTACCTGGACTCAGGCTGTTCCAAGCATATGACTGGAGACCGGTCGCGGGTCACGAAATTCGTGAGTAAATTCATCGGGACCGTTAGATTCGGGAACGACCATTTTGGATCTATTATGGGTTATGGAGATTATGTGGTTGGTAAAAGTGTAATTTCCAGGGTATATTATGTGGAAGGTCTTGGTCATAATTTGTTCTCTGTTGGTCAATTCTATGATTCCGATCTAGAAGTAGCTTTTAGAAAACATACTTGTTTCGTTAGAGAACTTGATGGTGTGGAATTATTAAGAGGTACTCGAGGTTCGAACCTATACACCATCTCTATCATTGACATGATGAAGTATTCTCCAATATGCTTGCTGCCAAAGGCTTCTAAAATAAAGTCTTGGTTATGGCATCGTCGTCTCAATCACTTGAACTTTGGTACCATTAACAGCCTTTCCAGAAAGGATCTTGTCAGAGGTCTACCCAGATTAAAATATGAAAAAGATCATCTTTGCTCAGCTTGCCAATTGGGAAAAAGCACTAAATATGCCCACAAACCAAAACCCACAAACTCTGTAATGGAAGTTCTTCATACCCTTCAAATGGATCTATGCGGCCCAATGAGAGTGCAAACTATTAATGGGAGGAGATATGTGTTAGTAGTTGTTGATGACTACTCCCGATTCACTTGGGTTAAGTTTGAGGACGAAGGATGAAACTCCAGATGTCATCATTAAACTCATTAAACAACTCCAGATCCCACTCAACAAAATGGTCCAAATCGTCCGAACTGACAATGGAACTGAGTTTGTTAATAAAGTACTCAATGAATTTTATGAAAATGTTGGAACCAGTCCTCAAAGAAGTGTTCCTCGAACTCCTCAATAGAACGGTCTAGTTGAAAGACGAAATCGAACTCTTGTAGAAGCTGTAAGAAGAATGCTGATTTACTCAAAGGTTCCAATGTTTCTATGGGCTGAAGCTATTGTCACTGCTTGTTACACTCAAAATCGATCTCTAATTCACACTTCTCATGGAAAGAATCCTTATGAACTTGTCCACAATAGAAAACCTTATCTATCATACCTTCGTGTGTTTGGTGCTTTATGTTATCCAACTAATGATGGTCAAGATTTAGGAAAACTGAGAGCTAAAGCAGACATTGGAGTATTTGTAGGATATGCACCAAACAGAAAAGGTTACCGAACTTATAACAAGAGAACCCGAAATATCATGGAAACAATTCATGTTATGTTTGATGAGCTGACCGGTCAAATGGTTCCTGGACAATCTAGTTTTGGACCCGCACTTCAAAACAGTCCCATTGGTTCATCCCTTGTACCAAACCTCTCTCCAGCAACTCCATATGTACCTCCATCTGAAGATGATTTAAAGAAATTATTTGATCCTATGTTTGATGAACATTATGAGCCAAGTGCTAATGAACTGTCAATTCCCACAACAGAGGCTGCTCATATCCCTGTGAATGAATTCAATCCTTCAGTCTCAATATCATTAAGTCAAGAAGCACCTGTTGCTGATCACTCAGTCTCATCAACAAATCATCAATCTTCGAATGTACATCATGGAACTGTTTCTGGCATCAACGATGAAGTTAATCCCTTTGTTACTCCTGAAGATGCTCCATTTCAAAACATATTTGCTCCTGAATCATCATCAGAACCATCTTCTTTAGGAGACATTGACTCTGCTACTTCAGTCCCTCAACAACTACCACATGAGCACCTCAGAAAATGGACTCACGATCATCCTTTAGACAACAACATTAGAAATCCCTCTCGTCCAGTATCCACATGGAAACAACTTCTAACCGATGCCTTATGGTGCTTCTTCAACTCCGTACTCTCTAAGATGAAACCAAAAGATGTTAAAACTGCCATGAATGAAGACAGCTGGTTCAATGCCATGCAAGAAGAAATTCATGAGTTTGATCGACTTGATATATGGGAATTAGTACCCGCTCCAGATTGTGCGATGATCATTGATCTAAAACTTGATGAGCATGGTGATGTGTTAAAGAACAAGGCTCGATTGGTTGCTAAAGGATACCATCAAGAGGAGGGTATTGACTTTGAAGAATCTTTTTGCTCATGTTGCTTATATCGAGGCAATCAGAATCTTCTTGGCTAATGCTGCTAGTAAGAACATGGTAGTCTATCAGATGGATGTAAAGACGGCATTTCTGAACGGAGATCTTAAAGAAGTCGTCTACGTCAGCCAACCTGAAGGCTTTGTAAATCCAGAGCATCCTACTCACGTTTATCGTTTGAAGAAGGCTCTTTAAGGTTTAAAGCAAGCTCCAAGGGAATGGTATGATACGCTATCAATGTTTCTTCTATCTACCGGATTCAACAAAGGAGCAGTTGATCCAACATTGTTCACCAGGAAGTCAGGCAAACATTTAATTTACATTCAAATTTATGTTGTTGACATCATCTTTGCCTCGACTGACCCCAATGAGTGTGACCGCTTTTCAAATGAAATGGGTTCTAAATTTCAAATGTCAATGATGGGACAAATGTCATTTTTCTTAGGATTAAAAATTTCTCAAAGTCCCGGAGGCATTTTCATAAATCAATCTAAATATGCAAATGAGATTTTAAAGAAATTTGGATTTGATTCAAGTGACCCTGTTGACACTCCCATGATTGAACATACTAAACTAGATGAGGACCACTCAGGGATCATGGTAGACCAAATGAAATATCATAGTATGATTGGATCCCTGATGTACCTCACAGCTACTAGACTAGACATCTTGTTCGCTGTTTGCATGTGTGCTAGATACCAGGCTAAGCCTACTAAAAAGCACCTTGAAGCGGTTAAACGGGTCTTTCGGTATCTCCAAGGAACCATCAATATGGGACTTTGGTACCCGAAGGACACCGGTATGTCACTAATAGCCTATGCAGATGCTGATCATGCAGGATGTCAAGATATTCGTCGAAGTACGTCTGGAGGTGCTCAGTTTTTGGGTGATAAGCTTTTGAGCTGGTCTTCAAAGAAGCAAATGAGTACTTCTATTTCCTCTACAGAGGCTGAATACATAGCCATGTCATCTTGTTGTGCTCAAATCCTATGGATGAGATCCCAATTATCTGACTATGGCTTTAAATTTAACAAAATCCCTCTGTGCTGTGATAATAAAAGTGCTATTGCTCTCTCATGCAACAACGTACAACACTCAAGAACAAAGCACATCGACATTCGACATCATTTCATCAGGGAACAAGTTGAAAACGGTGTGGTGGAACTTTACTTTGTGAGGACTGAATACCAGTTAGCTGACATCTTCACAAAAGCTCTTCCTAGAGAACGTTTTGAGTTTATTCTTCCACGACTGGGTATTAAGATCCTACAACCAGAAACACTCAAACGTCTTCAAGAGAAAGAAGAGGAGTAAAAGGTTTCCTTCATCTATCTCTTGTAAATATCTATTCGAAAAACAAAATACAAAATTACAAAACCTTCAAAAAATCAAATAGAAAAATATAAAACGTTCAAAATCCATAAAAAAAAATAAATTTGAAAAATTCAAAAATCCTAAAAAAAAAATATTGTCATTTTGTCATGCTTTTCTCGGTTCGATAATATCTACGGTCTTAATGCTATCATTCAAAGAATGATACGGGACTTGAGATGTTGTTCGAATGTTCTTAAAAAAATTGGGAGAAAGAGAAACAATGGTTTATTGTCATTTCAGGCAGTAACCCGTTTTTCAAAGAAAGAACAAAGCCATGCTTTATCTTGGTTTTCAAATCTAATGCTCTGATTCTTTAAACAAATCCTTACTATCTAATGAAAACTATTTGATTTGATAAATAACTCGGACTCTATTTTTGATAATCATCTGGACTTAAAAGTTTGTAAAAATATCTATCTCTCAATCAACAACTTATGTCATTGATTGAGGGGGAGAATGATTTCAATTAAATTAAAAAGTTATGTGTCATTCAATTTTTAAAAAAAGATAATCGAGCATGTTTAATCAATGGAGTCTAAAGTCTCAAAATCTGATCCTTATCAGTTAAAACGCTTTCACAATCAAGTCACAATTCTCCTTAAAAAGCTTTCAAAATCAATTTAAATCTACAGAGATCACAAATCTCAAATGATTTGATAATTGTGATCGGGGGAGAATTTGTGATTTAAATTGGATTTAAACTGATAAATCGGTAAATGGTTTTATAAGGATGTACAAGCTCTCCTTCCCACATGTGCCAAACGATTTCAATTTTCCATGCACATGTTGAGGGGGAGCATCTATCTTAAACCACAAAGATTTGAAACGTGATCAATGTGCAGGTTCCCTCTTGTATGTGCAAAACTCTTTCAAACCTCAAGACACATATTGAGGGGGAGCAAGCTTATGAAAACCTCATCCTTCCCTAATATGCTTTATCTACTTGTTTTGTTCAAGGAAGTGATGTTGATATCTTTTAGAAAATAGTAATCAAAGAAGTTAATTCTTTCTCTTGCCTCCGTGTGCAAAACAATTTCAAACACTTGATGCACATGTTGTGGGGGAGCTCTTGTTCTAAAAATATCAAAAACGATTCAGGTACAAAATACTTTGATAATATATCATAAGTATCTGGATTGATTTTCAAATGGTTTTCAATTGGTTCCAACGGCAGATGAACAATACCAAATAGACTGACCAACTTTACTTTATGTATGGTGATATAAGGATGATAAGGTTAGGTATTTGTTCCCATGATCCGCCAGAATCGGAGGGATCTACCCAGGGACAATACACTAGATAGTGTAGAAGAGTGCGGACTGAGATATGGGAAGAGTGCGGACTGAGACTGAGCTAGTACTGGAATAAACCCAACAAGGTTCTAGCTATGAAGTCTCGGTAAGCACTGAAGGGGTTGAAGAATGAAAAATAATTGAATGAGAAAAGGGTGAAACAAATAGCCCTCAAATTATTCAACCATAGGGCAGATACCGGGTTCAATTCATATGCTACTGGTGGTTACCAAGTTTAACATCGGTATTGAAGACAAGACATAATGGACCCAGTGACGCACTGCACTTCAACTTCCCAAACCACTCAAGTTCCTCTTAAAAGGACTTGTTTCATTCTCACAGGGAACCAACATTATCTATCGACTTTCTCTTAGAGTTTGTTGATATTGAAGAAGGAGACCCTCTCCCTAGTCCCTGAAATAGGATCCAAATATGCACAAATTGAGTCTTGGGCCACGAGATCATCAATAAATATCATTAGGACACTTTCAATGAAGACTCTCTGTTTCACATAATGTGGAAAGAGAGATTATATCTTGAGTCCTACGCATTATCCTTGTGGTATTTCCAGAACATCTGAGTGATATACAAACATATTCACAATGAAGATGGAAAGCCTTCTGGAGCCAACATCAAACAAGCTCCTGGTAGGTGGCATATGAGATCTATTTAATAGATCAACCATGTGACAACTGAACAGAAACAATGGGGCGATTCAATATTTTGAATCAATCCTGGTTTATGTTATGGATTGACGGATACCTTTGACAAACCGGTCGTTGTGCTTAAAAACTCTTTTCTTTAGCACATCGACTGTGTACGAATATTTCAAATCAAAAGGTGTTTATGGTTGATAATTGATTTTCATTAAAACCTTCGTTGTATTGCAAAAACAATTTTTATTGAGCAACACTGATCAACGGGGAACCGTGGGCCGTGTACCTCAATTCAACGAAAGTGATCAAAGACACTTTTGTGCGCTTTATTGCTAAATGTTTTATGCAGGTACGCCCTATGTTTGCAACTGATCAGAATGAAGCGGTCAATCCATAGCCGCATGATCACACTACACATTCATCTCGAAAGAAATCATGATTAGTGCATTAATGACTCTGATATTTTCACTACATGCTTCTGCTACGCGGCTGCCAATATCATGAATCAACGAAAGCTTCCGCTACTCTGATGAGAAGATTTCATGATCCAGAATGTGAGCATGTTGGTCCGAAAGTCACAACATCACATTATGCCAACATCACAATGGATGAGTCAGAGATTGATGTTTGCTGATGATCTTAAAAGCTGGCTCAAAATTATTATCACGTGGATCAGTAAAAGACCTCCACTTGGATTATCCAAACATGCAATGTGAAGAATCAATGACTACGAGCTTCGGAGCAAAGTACTACATCAAGAATTGAAGAACAATTTTTTAATGTAATATCTGTTTGTATTCAATGTATGTTTTAGTGTATGTTTGAAGTGACCTCCCTTAGGGGGAGATTTTTAGAATTTAGTAAATCCATGTATTAAAGAGTCGGTCACCTCAAGTATATGTAATCATTAGTAAGCTCGTAGTTGTAGATTATTATAAGTTAAGTAGTATTTAGTTTAAGTAACACCGTGGAGGACGAACGGGTCTTCACCCACTGTATGACTGATCCACAGCCCGACATAGGGTGTATTATGTAAAACTATAAATACCCTCTACCTCCCAAGGTAGAGGGTTGGACGTTTCATTTCTTAATCTAACATTCTCATTGTTTTTCTCTCACTTTCTCTTTCTAGAAAGGATTCCATCTCCCACTTTCTCTCTCAAAGTTTCTTGCTAAGATTTGAACCATATAATTGATTGTTTGTGTGTTACAATAACCAATATCCAACAATTGGTATCAAGAGCCATGGTTAGATCATAAAGATTGGTTATTTGTGTGTTTTGTTGGTTCGAATTCTATACCATAAATTTGTTAAAGTTTAAATTTTGATAGTAATTTTGTGTTTAGAATCATCATAAGTGCTTAGGTTTTGATTTCGAAGGCTTAATTCATCTTGGTTATAGTGTTTTGGATTGGAAAAGTTTAGTTTTTCAAGAGTTTCAAGGAAGCGGTTTGAGTCTCGTACTATTTTCGTGTATGCGGTTTGATGTCATTTGGGTGTGATTGGATCTGATCAAGGAAGCGATTTGTCAAGTTATTGGATGCAGTTTGTCTAGATTCGTTGTATCGGAAATAGTTTGACTTAAGGGCTTTGACTTAAGCGGTTTATGTAAGCGGTTTGACATAAGCGGTTTGACTTAATCGGTTTGACTCAAGCTGTTTATCTTTAGTGGTTTGACATAGCAGTTTGACTTAAGCGGCTTGACTCAATCGGTTTCTCTTCAGCGGTTTGATCTAAGCGGTTTGATAAGAAGCGGTTTGATAAGAAGTAGTTTGATAAAAAGCGATTTGATTTAAGCGCTTTGTATTCCAGCGGTTTAACAATCCTGGGATTTGACCAATGCGATTTGAACATTGCGATTTGATCAAAGAAACTGAGTTTTAACTTTTACGGTTTGACTATTTGCGTTTTGACCACTTGCGGCTTGACCAAAGTTGACTTTTTACGTCAAAACTTCAAACGACCATAACTTTTGAACCGTAACTCTGTTTTCAACGAAATACCTGTCAAAATGACCGAAATAGCCTGAACCAGTAGGAACCAATTATAACTAGTTAGGAACCAGATATTCCAGCCAAGAACCAGTAAGAACCAGTTAAGAAAATGCTATTTTGGCCAAGAACCAGTTAGATCCAGCTAAGAACTGCCTATTCCTGTTAGGATTTAGAAAATCCATAGTGAAATGTCGGTCACCACAACTATTGTTTAGCATATGTTAGCTCGTAGACATTACGTTATCTATTAGTTAGTTAGTTAGTTAGTTAGAGTAACACCGTGGAGGATGGAAGGGTCTTCACCCAATGCAGTGATCCACGCCAGACGAGGGCGTATTATGTAGAACTCAAATACCCTCTACCTCCCAAGGTAGAGGTTGGACGTTCATTTCTTAATCTAACATTCTCTTTGTTTTCTCTCCTTTCTCTCTAGAAAAGATTCCATCTCCCACTTTCTCTCTCCAAGTTTCTTGCTAACATTCGAACCATATAATTGATTGTTTGTGTGTTACAGTAACCAATATCCAACAATTGGTATCAAGAGCCTTGGTTAGATCATAAAGATTGGTTATTTTTGTGTTTTGTTGGTTCGAATTGTATACCCTAAAAGTGTTAAAGTTTAAATTTTGTTAGTACTTTTGTGTTTAGAATCATCATAAGTGCTTAGGTTTTGATTGGGAAGGCTTAATTCATCTTGGTTATAGTGTTTTGGATTGGAAAAGTTTAGTTTTTGAAGAGTTTCAAGGAAGCGGTTTGAGTCTCGTACTATTTTTGCATATGCGGTTTGATGTCACTTCGATGAGATTTGATCTGATCAAGGAAGCGGTTTATCAAGTTATTGGATGCGGTTTGTCTAGATTCGTTGTATCGGAAGCGGTTTGACTTAAGGGGTTTGACTTAAGCGGTTTACGTAAGCAGTTTGACATAAGCAGTTTGACTTAAGCGGTTTGACTCAAGCGGTTTGTCTTTAGCGGTTTGACATAGCGGTTTGACTTAAGCGGCTTGACTCAATCGGTTTCTCTTCAGCGGTTTGATCTAAGCGGTTTGATAAGAAGCGGTTTGATAAGAAGCGGTTTGATAAAAAGCGGTTTGATTTAAGCGGTTTCTATTCCAGCGGTTTGACAATCCTGCGATTTGACCAATGCGATTTGAACACTGCGATTTGATTAAAAAAACTGAGTTTTGACTTTTACGGTTTGACTATTTGCATTTTGACCACTTGCGGCTTGACCAAAGTTGACTTTTTACGTCAAAACTTCAAACAATCATAACTTTTAAACCATAACTCTGTTTTCAACGAAATACCAGTCAAAATGACCGAAATAGCCTGAACCAGTAGGAACCAGTTAGACCTAACCAGATATTCCAGCCAAGAACTAGTAAGAACCAGCTAAGAAAATGCTATTTTGGCCAAGAACCAGTTAGATCCGGCTAAGAACTGCCTATTCCTGTTAGGATTTAGAAAATCCATAGTGAAGTGTCGGTCACCACAACTATTGTCTAGCATATGTTAGCTCGTAGACATTACGTTATCTATTAGTTAGTTAGTTAGTTAGAGTAACACCGTGGAGGACGGACGGGTCTTCACCCACTGTATGACTGATCCACAGCCTGACAGAGGGCGTATTATGTAGAACTATAAATACCCTCTACCTCCCAAGGTAGAGGGTTGGACGTCTCATTTCTTAATCTAATATTTTCTTTATTTTTCTCTCGCTTTCTCTCTCTAGAAAGGATTCCATCTCCCACTTTCTCTCTCTAAGTTTCTTGCTAAATTCGAACCGTATAATTGATTGTTCGTGTGTTACAATAACCAATATCCAACAATAGGTATCAAGAGCCATTGTTAGATCATAAAGATTGGTTATTTGTGTGTTTTGTTGGTTCAAATTGTATACCCTAAAAGTGTTAAAGTTAAATTTTTGATAGTATTTTTGGGTTTAGAATCATCATAAGTGCTTAGGTTTTGATTGGGAAGGCTTAATTCATCTTGGTTATAGTGTTTTGGATTGGAAAAGTTTAGTTTTTGAAGAGTTTCAAGGAAGCGGTTTGAGTCTCATACTATTTTCGCGTATGCGGTTTGATGTCATTTCGGTGCGATTTGATCTGATCAAGAAAGCGATTTATCAAGTTATTGGATGCGGTTTGTCTAGATTCGTTGTATCGGAAGCGGTTTGACTTAAGGGGTTTGACTTAAGCGGTTTACGTAAGCGGTTTGACATAAGCGGTTTGACTTAAGCGGTTTGATTTAAGCGGTTTGGCTCAAGCGGTTTGTCTTTAGCGGTTTGACATAGCGGTTTGACTTAAGCGGCTTGACTCAATCGGTTTCTCTTCAGCGGTTTGATCTAAGCGGTTTGATAAAAAGCGGTTTGATAAGAAGCGGTTTGATAAAAGCGGTTTGATTTAAGCGGTTTCTATTCCAGCGGTTTCACAATCCTGCGATTTGAACACTGCGATTTGATAAAAAAAAACTGAGTTTTGACTTTTACGGTTTGACTATTTGCGTTTTGACCACTTGCGGCTTGACCAAAGTTGACTTTTTACGTCAAAACTTCAAACGACCATAACTTTTAAACCATAACTCCGTTTTCAACGAAATACCTTTCAAAATGACCGAAATAGCCTGAACCAGTAGGAATCAGTTAGAACTAGTTATGAACCAGATATTATGGCCAAGAACTATTAAGAACCAGCTAAGAAAATGCTATTTTGGCCAAGAACCAGTTAGATCCGGCTAAGAACTGCCTATTCCTGTTAGGATTTAGAAAATTCATAGTCAAGTGTCGGTCACCACAACTATTGTCTTGCACATGTTAGCTCGTAGACGTTACGTTATCTATTAGTTAGTTAGTTAGTTTGAGTAACACTATGGGAGACTGAGTCTTCACCCACTGTATGGTGATCGGCCACAAGAGAGGCGTATTATGTAGAACTATAAATACCCTCTACCTCCCAAGGTAGAGGGTTGGGCGTGTCATTTCTTAATCTAACATTCTCTTTGTTTTTCTCTCATTTTCTCTCTCTAGAAAGGATTCCATCTCCCACTTTCTCTCTCTAAGTTTCTTGCTAAATTCGAACCATATAATTGATTGTTTGTGTGTTACAATAACCAATATCCAACAATTGGTATCAAGAGCCATGGTTAGATCATAAAGATTGGTTATTTGTGTGTTTTGTTGTTTCGAATTGTATACCCTAAAAGTGTTAAAGTTTAAATTTTGATAGTATTTTTGTGTTTAGAATCATCATAAGTGCTTAGGTTTTGATTGGGAAGGCTTAATTCATCTTGGTTATAGTGTTTTGGATTGGAAAAGTTTAGTTTTTGAAGAGTTTCAAGGAAGCGGTTTGAGTCTCATACTATTTTCGCGTATGCGGTTTGATGTCATTTCGGTGCGATTTGATCTGATCAAGAAAGCGATTTATCAAGTTATTGGATGCGGTTTGTCTAGATTCGTTGTATCGGAAGCGGTTTGACTTAAGGGGTTTGACTTAAGTGGTTGACGTAAGCGGTTTGATATAAGCGGTTTGACTTAAGCGGTTTGATTTAAGCGGTTTGGCTCAAGCGGTTTGTCTTTAGCAGTTTGACATAGCGGTTTGACTTAAGCGGCTTGACTCAATCGGTTTCTCTTCTGCGGTTTGATCTAAGCGGTTTGATAAGAAGTGGTTTGATAAGAAGCGGTTTGATAAAAAGCGGTTTGATTTAAGCGGTTTCTATTCCAGCGGTTTGACAAGCCTGCGATTTGACCAATGCGATTTGAACACTGCGATTTTATCAAAAAAACTGAGTTCTGACTTTTACAGTTTGACTATTTGTGTTTTGACCACTTGCGGCTTGACCAAAGTTGACTTTTTACGTCAAAACTTCAAACGACCATAACTCCGTTTTCAACGAAATACCTGTCAAAATGACCGAAATAGCCTGAACCAGTAGGAACCTGTTGGGAATTATGTGAAGTTTGGATTATCGCGATATCTTGCCGAAATGATTACTGAAGACATAGTGGATCTGAAGACATAATCTTGAGAGTAATAGTTATTAGTACATTTTACTGCGGAAGTGTTTATTTCGTGTTTAGTATATTTAGTTTGGATATACATGAGCTTTATTAGGAAGTGATTGTGTATATCTTATTTAGTTTTAAGTTTATACGTTTCTTGGGAAACGGTTTAGCGATATTGTTTAGGGTTCCTTGTGTATAAAAGGAACTGTTGTCTTTTGTATTAGGTAGACTTGGAATTAGAAACCTCTGGAGAAAAACATTCCAGAAAAACATCTCTTGAGAGAGAGTGAAAAAGATCCATAGAGGATCATTGTTTCTTGAAGAAAAACCTTGTTGGTAACTTTGATTGTGTTAATTATTATCCGTTGTGCATCTATTCAATCATTGTTATACCTAGTTGAGTCCGGATCTTGGTTTCTACAATTGGTAGCCGAGCCTCATGGCTCAGAAGTGTAGAAACCAATCGGACTCTAGGTATAATAACAATGATTGAATAGATGCACAGATATAATAATAACACAATCAAAGTTACCAACAAGGTTTTTCTTCAAGAAACAATGATCCTAATCTTTTTCACTCTCTCGAAGATATTTTTCTGAATGTTTTAGAGGTTTCTAATTCCAAGTCTACAATACAAAAGACAACAGTTCTATACACAAGGAACCTAAACAATATCGCTAAACCGTTTCCCAAGAAACGATAAACTTAAAACTAAAAAGATATACACAATCACTTCTAATAAATATATCCAAACTAAATATACTAAACGAAATAAACACTTCGCGGCAGCAGCAATAACTATACTACTAGATTATTCTTCAGCGAATCCACTATGTCTTCAGCGAATCATTTCGGCGATAATATCGATAATCCAAACTTCACATAATTCCAACGTGGATAGAACTAGTTATGACGGATATTATTCGACAAAGAACCCATTGAAACGGCTAGAAAATCTTTATTTTTGGCGAACCCGGTTATATCAGGCTAAGAAGCGCCTATTCTGTTAGGATTTAGAAAAATCCATAGTGAAGTGTAGGTCGCACTTAGTATTGTCTAGCATATATGTTGGCTTTCGTTTGAACATTACGTTATCACCAGTTAGATTAGTTAGTTAAAGCAATGGAGGCGGACGGGTCTTAAAGCCTTGTATGGCTGATCTGGCTTGAAGCGAGGAAGCATTATTATATAGAACTATAAATACCCTCACCTCCCAAGGTAGAGGGTTGGGCGATGTCATTTCTTAATCTAACTTTATTCTCTTTGTTTTCTCCAGCTTCCCTCTCTAGAAAGGATTCCATCTCCCTTTTCTCTCTAAGTTTCTTGCTAAATTCGAACCATATAATTGATTGTTTATGTGTTACAATAACCAATATCCAACAATTGGTATCAAGAGCCATGGTTAGATTATAAAGATTGGTTATTTGTGTATTTTGTTGGTTCAAATTGTATACCCTAAAAGTGTTAAAGTTAAAATTTTGAGAGTATTTTTGTGTTTAGAATCATTATAAGTGCTTAGGTTTTGATTGGGAAGGCTTAATTCATCTTGGTTATAGTGTTTTGGATTGGAAAAGTTTAGTTTTTGAAAAGTTTCAAGGAAGCGGTTTGAGTCTCATACTATTTACGCGTATCTTGATTTGATGTCATTTGGATGTGATTAGATGCGTCAGCGATTTATCAAGTTATTGGATCGGGTTGTCTGGAATTACGTTGTATCGGCGGTTTGATTAAGGGGTTTGACTTAAGCGGTTTACGTAAGCGGTTTGACATAAGCGGTTTGACATAAGCGGTTTGATTTAAGCGGTTTGGCTCAAGCGGTTTGTCTTTAGCGGTTTGACATAGTAGTTTAACTTAAGCGGCTTGACTCAATCGGTTTCTCTTCAGCGGTTTGATCTAAGCGGTTTGATAAGAAGCGGTTTGATAAGAAGCGGTATGATAAAAAGCGGTTTGATTAAAGCGGTTTCTATTCCAGTTTGACAATCTACTATTTGACCAATGCCATTTGAACGCGATTTGATAAAAACGAGTTTTGACTTTTAACGGTTTTGACTATTTTCGTTTTGACCACTTGCGGCTTGACCAAAGTTGACTTTTTACGTCAAAACTTCAAACGACTATAACTTTTAAACCATAACTCCGTTTTCAACGAAATAACTGTCAAAATGACCGAAATAACCTGAACCAGTAGGAACCAGTTAGAACTAGTTATGAACGAAATATTCCAGCCAAGAACTAGTAAGAACCAGCTAATAAAATGATATTTTGGCCAGAACGGTTAGTCCGGCTAAGACGCCTATTCTTTGTTAGGATTTAGAAAATCCATATGAAGTGTTGGTCACCACAACTATTGTCTAGCATATATTGGCTCGTAGAAATTACGTTATCTATTAGTTAGTTAGTTAGTTAGGTAACACCGAAGGAGGGCGGATGGTCTTGTACCCACTGGTATGATGTCCACAGCCAGAGGCATTATTATGCATAAGAACTATAAATACCACTCTACCTCCCAAGGTAGAGGTTGAATATCATTTCTTAATCTAACATTCTCTTTGTTTTCTCTCCTTTCTCTCTCTCTGAAAGGATTCCTCTCCACTTTTCTCTCTAGTTTCTTGCTAAATTCGAACCATATAATTGATTGTTTGTGTGGTACAATAACCAATATCAACAATTGGTATCAAGAGCCATGGTTAGATCATAAAGATTGGTTATTTGTGTGTTTTGTTGGTTCAAATTGTATACCCTAAAAGTGTTAAAGTTTAAATTTTGATAGTATTTTTGTGTTTAGAATCATCATATGTGCTTAGGTTTTGATTGGGAAGGCTTAATTCATCTTGGTTATAGTGTTTTGGATTGGAAAAGTTTAGTTTTTGAAAGGTTTCAAAGCGGTTTGAGTCTCATACTATTTTCGGCGTATGTGATTTGATGTTATTTCGATGCGATTTGATCTGATAAAAGCGATTTATCAAGTTATTGGATCCGGTTTGTCTAGAGTCGTTGTATCGGGGCGGTTTGACTTAAGGGTTTGACTTAGCGGTTTTCGTTAGCAGTTTGACATAGCGATTTGACTTGCGGTTTGACTAAAGCGGTTTGTCTTTCTTGAAGTTTGACAAAGCGTTTACTTAAGCGGCTTACTCAATCGGTTTCTCTTCAGCGGTTTGATCTAAGCGGTTTGATAAGAAGCCGTTTGATAAAAAGCAGTTTGACTTAAGCGGTTTCTATTCAAGCGGTTTGACAATCCTGATTTGACCAGCGATTTGAACTTTGCGATTTGATAAAAAACGGGATTTTGACTTTTACGGTTTGACTATTTGCGTTTTGACCACTTCCGGCTTGACCAAAGTTGACTTTTTACGTCAAAACTTCAAACGACCATAACTTTTAAACCATGACTCCATTTTCAACGAAATACCTATCAAAATGACCGAAATAGCCTGAACCAGTAGGAACCAGTTAGAACTAGTTATGAACCAGATATTCCAGCCAAGAACTAGTAAACCATCTAAGAAAAATCTATTTTGGCAAGAACCATTAGATGTCCGGCTAAGCGCCTATTCTTGTTAGGATTTAGAAATTCCATAGTGAAGTGTGGGTCACCACAACTATTGTCTAGCATATGTTAGCTCGTAGACATTACGTTATCTATTAGTTAGTTAGTTAGTTAGAGTAACACCGTATTGGAGGACGTCGGGTCTTCACGACTGTATGGACGATCCACATCCAGAAGCGGTATTATGTAGGACTATAAATACCTTCTACCTCCCGAGGTATTGTTAGGGTTGGGCGTCTCCTTTTCTCTCTACTGAAAGGATTCCATCTCCCACTTTCTCTCTCTAAGTTTCTTGCTAAATTCAAACCATATAATTGATTGTTTGTGTGTACAATAACCAATATCCAACAATTGGTATCAAGAGCCATGGTTAGATCATATAGATTGGTTATTTGTGTGTTTTGTTGGTTCGAATTGTATACCCTAAAAGTGTTAAAGTTTAAATTGATAGTATTTTGTGTTTAGAATCATCATAAGTGCTTAGGTTTTGTTTGGAAGGCTTAATTCATCTTGGTTATAGTGTTTTGGATTGGAAAAGTTTAGTTTTTGAAGAGTTTCAAGAAAGCGGTTTGAGTCTCATACTATTTTCATTATCTGCGGTTTGATGTCATTTCGGTGCGATTTGATGTTCGATCAAAGCGATTTATGAATTATTGGATGCGGTTTGTCTAGATTCGTTGTATCGGAGCGGTTTGACTTAAGGGTTTTGACTTAGCGGTAAACATAAGCGGTTTGACATAGCGGTTTGACTTAGCGGTTTGATTTTATGCGGTTTGGCTCAAGCGGTTTGTCTTTAGCGGTTTTGACATATCGGTTTGACATACGGCTTGACTTCGATGATTTCTAACTGGCAGTTTGTCTAGCGGTTTTGATAAGCCGGTTTGATCAAGCGGTTTGATTTAAGCGTTTTTTTTTCTATTCCGCGATTTTGACATCTGCGATTTTGACCAATGCGAAATTGAACAACGCGATTTGATCAAAAGCTGAGTTCTAACTTTACGATTTGACTATTTCGTTTTGACCACTGCTTGGCTTGACAGGACTGCGTCAAAACTTCAGCAACCATAACTTTTAAACCATGCTTTCCGTTTTCACGAATACTTTTGTCCAAAATGACCAAAATAGCTCTGAACCGGTAGGAACTAGTTAGAACTAGGTGCGAACCCGGATATTCCCGACCAGAACGGTAAGAAACATATAAGAAAATGCTATTTTGGCGAAGAACAGTTGATCGGCTAAGAACTTGCATTCCATTGGGATTTGAAAATCTTGAGTCACTAGTTTTACAAACACAAGTTATAGAGAAAGAGATGAAGGCGGATGAACAAGTATCAAACACACACACACAATATTATGACCAGGTTATAAGCGGAAGCATATGTGAATGAAAACTTGAACAACCAACCCTCAAGTGAGGGTTATTACATAGTTTATATAGGCAAGGAGCTAGGGCAACACTCCCTCTCCTTCCCTATTCCTTATGGGCTTGGGCCTAGAAAGCATGGGCCTTCTACATATGCTTGACCTTAAACAAACATAAAGGCCATAATAAAGCTACCTATTACATATGAGATATAAATACTTGAAATATTGTTTAGGAGTGATTCCAACAATCTCCCCCTCAAGTATATATGAATGTAAACGATGAAGGCGTTGATGTAATAGTAGGCGTGGCGTCTTCTGGCATTCTTCTTTCTTGTGAGAGGAATTTCCTTGATTCAACAATCTCCCGGTGTAGAGATAGTTATCTTTGAACAGTTATGCTTTGGCGTCATCTTTAACTTTGTTCTTTGATCATTGTTCTTTGTGGTGAAAGTGATAGTATGTTGTTGTCTGCGTCATGCCTCAGTGCCCATTTTGCTCAGTGTCTCCACGTCATTCTTCAACATGCTCACACGCTCTTTGACGTTGGAATTCAATCCTGATGAAGTTCTTTAAGTCTTTAACTTTGTAGATTCTTTGGTTTGACGAAGAATCATTACATTGTGTTGCTTTTGAATAGAACTTCCATTAGTGATGATGTTGGCGTGAGCATGAGAAAGAATCAGACTCACGATCCCATCGCTCGAGCTTCCATAAGAAGAAAACATTTCAAACGGTTAGTAATAAGCGGTTTTTGGCACTTACAAGTTTGAACTTCGAGAGTGTTAACAGCATAGTGTGAAAACACAACTCTAATTATTACAAAGGCGTTCCGATTGGAGTCCCACAAGTGAGATAGCGATGTACCGAAGTACATCTCGATTGGATGATGAGTCGCTGAGGTACACCGAAACATCACCTCTGACGTAGACCGTTTGAGACACACTCCAGCGTAATCCGAGGGAGTTACGAGAGTGACCTGTTGTCGGTACATTTGATGTTAACCCCTGCAGGAGTTTCCATTCAATCACGAGGATCCGCGGTGTGAACCTCTCATAAATGTTCTTACAGTGATTGCTAAGATCGTGAAGGACTCGATATGGACCACTGATGATCTTATTTGTTGATCATCAAGTGATTAAATGTCAAGTGTTCCTAAGAGATCTTTTGATGAATCGCGTGGCTCTAGACTCAATAGTGCGTTTTGGTTTCCCCTGGCGGAGACTAGGGAGAGGGTCTCCTTCTTCAATACCAGCGATCTCTAAGAGGCCAATAGTTTACGTAGGGTTCTGTGAGAATGAAACAAGCTTCATTGAGAAAAACTTGAGTGGTTAAGAAGGTTTAGTGCATGCGTCACTGGGTCCATGACGACTTTTAATCTTCAATACCGGTGTCACTAAGTGACAACCAGTAGCATATGAATTGAACCCTTATTCGCCTAAGTTGAATAATCTGGACATTTCTTTTCACCTTTTACTTTACATTTCTTTTTGATTCTTCAACTCCTTCTTTCTCCGATTCTCTCATTTTACAATCATTCCTAAGGACTTCTAACACTAACTAATGGTAGTGTCCTTAGGTAGATCCCTCCGGCTCTGGCGGATCATAGGACAGTTATTCCTAACCTTAGTCACCTTATAACTCCATGACTAACCTATGTTTGCCATTAAAACCACTGTATGTGAAAATATCTCTCAAAGGGTTTGTTAATGAAAAACATGTTTGAACCAACTGTGAGATGATATTTTGCATAAATACTCCCTCTCCACATGTGCTTAATAGTTTTAATGGTTAAATGCAGTGAGAAGAAGCGGCACTTTTTGAATTGATCCAGAAAGATAGACAATCCCATGAGACGCGGTTACGTGGCATAGTTAAAGAGTTACATTGTCAGCTTTTAGGTGACAACTAGCTCTAATAACTACCTTGAAGGTGTAGACAAACCTGAAAGGTTGTCATACCCGTCGAGTTCATGTCTATCAAGTTTCTCGAATGGTACTTTCTACTTGGACAAGTCCTTTGGTGACACGTTTACATCAGCGAACTAGCTTGAAATTATTCGGAGACAAGTCTTTTTCGAGTTACTAACGATTTAGTCCGTCAATTAAGTTGGTTAAGTCCGAGGTACACAGATTCATTTGCATTTTGTACAACATATTTCTTATCACACAATTTTCTCCCCTCAAAAATGGCATATAAAATGTTATTTTTGAACGGTTGAGAATAAATATGACCATTTTGAGTGTTGCGGAAGATGACCACTATGAACAATTTGTGAACAAAATTTGAATTCAAATACTCCCCTCAGGTAGTTTAATTGGTTGAGGTTTTGAAAAATCATATGGGAAGTACTTGTGTTTTGAGCAAAACCTTAAAGAATGAAAGGTTTGATAGGTTTTACTCAAAAATAAGAAGCTTTCGCTCCTTTTATAAGGATTGTGGCACCGAGGTACCATAGGGTCCTTTCTTGACAATTACGGGTTGTACTCTGTTATGTGTACAAGCCACAATATATATAATCACATCCAAAATTATATGAAGGAAACAATTCAAGGGGTACCGAGGAAGTGTTGATGTTCGAGTGAGCAGTTGATGTATGTGATGTTGATCCTAGGTCGACCACCAACAAAACTTTCCAACATTCTGAACGATCCTTCGAACAACCGTTCATCAATCATGGTGATGATCCTTCTCACATCCCTCCTTTCTGACCGGCAGCTTAGAAGATCCAATTTTGGTATATCCTTCAACCTGCAGCCATCCATCCCGAACCAGCTTCAAGGTATGATCCCCGAATTTCTGAAGTTCACTACACGCCATTAAGCAGTTTATTTGAAGTTCACTGTGGTAAACAACTCCGAATGGTTTGCTGATGAGCGTATATTGACTTAGTTGATTGATGTCGGGAAGATCAAGCGTTGGAGGTGAGGGTTGACACGTTTCATATGATTCAACGGCAAGTCAAGATCTTCAACCGCGTTCTTTGATGACTATGCGTCGATGAAGATGACAGTGACTTGATAATTCACGTTGTACTCGGTTGGTGTCTCATGCGACCTTGAACTTTGGCAAGATACGTATCTTCATATCGTTGAGATTCAAATTCTCAGTCGGCTTGAAGAATGCATAGTCCCTTTCGTCTTGTATTTTGACCACGATTTTCTTGAGGAAACTGTAGTCCCATTTAGACGAAAAGACCAACATGTTGGATGGCCACAATACTTTTAGTACTAAACAGCATGTTGAGACTTGGACCAAGCAGACTACGTGAGTAGATTCTTCGGCGTTCCGGCCAATGGTGAATCCCATACATTACATCTTGGTCATACGCTACCACTTTGTCGGAGAACATGTGGGTAGCACGTTCCTCGATGGCTATACAATCAGAGTATATTGCAGCAGGGAATGTAGAGTTAATAAATTGATGCTTAAGCGATATTTCCTTGAACCATGCAACACGTGTTGAAGAAAATCTAAGTCTTTGTTGAAGAGGTATGCGAAATAAGTCAGTGTGGTGTGATGTGAAGTCGATGTTTGCTTGCAGGTTGAGCCAATCCATGTTATTAGACATGGCGCGGGCAATGTTTTCAAGGTGATATTCAACCTCGATTGCACTTTTAAATTTGTCTTTCAAAAGTAGGAATGCATCATTCTTGATGCGCTTCAATTCAGATTTTCGTCATCTCTCTACTACGCACTTCTTTCTTGCAAAATCTTTGCATGCTCCAAGGTACTACCATACCAATTCTTGACCTTCTTCAGGTGGGAGTTTTGTTAACAAGTGTAGCAAACCATTCAATTCTTGGTTTTATCGTCATCTAGCCATGATATGACGTCACTATGAAGCGTCTTCTTCTTCTTTTGAAGGCTTAGTGATTGATCTTGGTTCTTTGTTCTTGTTTGGGAGAGGAGGGTTGTTGTTGGGGCTCAAGGACCTCTTCATCGTCACCACCCGTATACTCAAAGTAATCACCATTTGTTGAGTCGAGGGGTGGTAACTCGGAATCGTCAGGGTTTATCATTAGAAACCAGGTGGAGGAGACTTTTGTTGAGAAAGAAGTCCGTGGTGGAGGTGGTGGCATCAGTAGATTCTGAGGCTTCTGACATTTAGTGCAGAATCCTTGTCCTTATCATCGTCATCTCTTGGCCGTTTTGGTTGATCGGATGACTCCTTGCATGATGATCTGAGTTGAAAATCAAGTAGACTTTCGAAAATTTAGCTTCATCGAAGTAAACGTTCCAGATCGCTTTGACATTTGCATCACTAGTTTAGCGATTAACTCAGATTCAGAGAGATCAGCTTCTTTGGCCATTGTATGTTTAACCAATGCGACGATGTTAGGGGTGAGTTGTCTGGAAAATACTTCTCTAGCCACACCGGGGACAGTATCGAGAAGAAACTTGTGTGTATGATTGATTTAGGGATAAAAGGCTTAGGGGTATTGTGTATGGATAAAACCTCAATATCGATATCAAAAATAATCACAAAGATAGATTCAAAATTCCTTTAGGAAAAAGAATAATAAATCAAATCCCGTGTGTGATCGTTGATACGGATTAGTCAACCCGAATCGTTTCAACGAGGCGTGGTGCCAACGTCGGTTATTGGTTTGGAATTTAATGCTCGATGTTTTGATTTTGTTTGATTTTAATTTTATTAAACTTCACGGAGTAGGAAAGTAATTAAGGGAATCTATTTCTGAAATCCTAAGTGCAAGATTAACTAAAAGCGTAATTAGAAAACGTAATTAAAATACAACTACGTCTAAATATTATCCTAAAAATGCCTAAAATTACTTTTACTCTAGAAATGCAAGTTTTAAAACTATTTTAAAAATTAAAACTACTATTTTTGGTTTTTTCTTTTTTTATTAATTAAAAACTAATTTTTAACCTTTAAAACTAACTTAAAATACTAAATATTATGAAAATTAAGGAGAAAAATATGAAACTATTTTTATAAAATCTAAAATATCCTAAGAGAATTTTCAAAACTATTTTTTATTTTTTTTGATTATTTTTCTATTTTCTACTAATTTAAAACTATTTAAATCTAATTTAAATTGTGAAAAATACCAAATAAAAGGGCAAAATAAGGAAAATATTTTTTATGCTTTTTATATTTTTCTTAAACTGAGAAAATTGAAAAATTATTTTTGGAACTTTTCTTAATTATTGTAATAAAAGCTATTTAAAAGTACCTAAAAACTGTTTTAAATTGAGAAAAATAGTAAAAAGTGACCAAAAATTATGAAAAACTCAGGGAAATTCTAAAATGTTATTCTAGTTCTATGAAAAATATAAAATATGATGCTTATGTGAGAATATGAGGGTGCAGGTGTAACGCTTCCAAATAACACTGAAAAAATAAGCAAATAAGCAAATAAAAACACCACAACATTATCGAGGCTAGATTATACTAAAATAAGCTAAAATCAACTAATTACTTCTACTCCTAATCTCTAATAAGCAGTTTAACAAGATTTGATACTAACGATAACTAATCCAACAGACTACACGACCCCCTAAAGCTACTATATAAGCTAATCTAAAGCACCAAACTGAAAACCAGAAATATAGAACTCAAGATCACCAATCAAATGACTGCTAAACCAAAACTCAGACCCTAACTACTTGAAATGAACACTGTGCAATGTCTGCAAGATTTGTAGAAAACTGATTTTGACATTATTTTGACTTTTGAAAACAGTTATGATTCTTTGACTTTTTTGAGATTTAAGATCAAATGATGAACTGAAGTTGATGAATAATGATGTAATACAATTATAGCAAGCTAGTTTATCAAATTCTACACCTATGTGCAGAATCCTAGCAACTGATTCCAACAGTTATGAGATTAATGACAGTTGAAATGAAATTTTGACTTAGCATGGACATGGATGCAAAATAAGGACAGAAATGAATGCAATAAACTATGACAAGTGATGAGTGCTTATTCACTCATTCTTTTTACCCACCTAAGACCACAAAAATGACCAAAAACACCCAAATATGATCAAAATATGTTAAAAATATCCTCGGAGTGTGTTTGTGTCTTGCAGTTTTAAAAGTTGAAAACAGCCTTGAACGAGATATTTGAGCAGAAAAGAGTGCGATTCAAGACGTAGCCGGAAGTGATTTTCTACATTCGGAGCTCGGGACCGCTTAGAGAGTGGCGGGGGAAAAAAACTCAAAACCACACCCGAACCCAAAATCACCATTTTACCCGACCCCGATACCCAAAATGGCAAATTTACCTATTGCACCCCATGACCCCCATCATTTTTTGGACCCTGCCTTTGACCCTTTCACCATTTGGACTCGTTCACACAATAATAAAAACGTTTTTATGACCCTCCGCTTTCCCACTCCAAAACTCCTCATACCCTTCCTCCTGAATCCCAAACATGACAAACCCTAAAATGACTTTTCCCAATTTCCAATCCCACTCATTCCCCTCCCCAAGAACAAGTCACATGATTCCTATCTATGTCATCAATCTGTGTGATTGCAAAAGAATCAAAGGTTAACATTGGAAGATTTGGAGACCTAACAAATAGATGGCTGGGATTTAAGCAAAAGTTTAGGAGGTGTTTTGGATGTTTTGTCTCACAAAACAAACACAAAAGCACAAAAGCAGAGGAGAGAAGAATGGAAGACATTTTTTTTACTTTCCTGTATAAATAGGATTTTTAGGATTAGTGTACAAGTTGTTACAGGAATTCTGGTTCTAGTACCATTTTTAGTTTTATTATATGTAATTTTAATTTTCAACGCAATTTAAATTTAAGTTTTTAATTCATTTGCAGTTTTTAATTTTTCTTCATGTTATTGAATCTATCAATTAGGTTCTAAAGTTTGTTTAAAATCCTTCTGTAGTTTTAGTTTATGTTGAAAACAAGTTTTTAAGAGGTTCCTAACTCTCAAAGTTTGTACGCTTTTCTTAAAAGGTGTTTGGAATAGTCTTGGTTATGGGTCAAAAATTCATAGTTTGACTATTTTTTTTTTCTCAAATCAGTTTTAAGGTCTTTTGCAAGTTATTTGTTTAAGGTTTCAGTCATAGAATCAGATTTCCAAAAGAGTTTCGTTTCACAAAATTTCACACAAAACTGATTGAAGAACAGCAGCCTACTGCTGCTGTTCACACCCTTTTTCTTGGCTGAGTTGAAGCCCAAATCTTCAAAAAAGTGTTTTTCTTAGGTAAGCATATACCCAACTTAACCCTTTTTACTTGGTTTGCACTTAGGTTGCGCTTAGGTAGCTTAAAATTGCATCCCAAAGTTGCCGTTTACCCTTTTTTTACTTCGTCACTCATTGTGAAGTACTATTTTTAGCCTAATTTAAAGTAGATTAGACTTAAAAGTAGGACTTGATTTTGTGTATATTGTTAGTTTGTAGGATGGCATTAATTTGTTTGAGCTTAATTTGGTCCTGTAGAGCTTATTAGGAAGTTAACTTTGGCCATCAAAACTCCATGTACCACGTTTGTAACTATGACGTTAGGTTTTACGTCCCCATAGTGTAGCGCCCTAACACTTTCTTGACAGGCTTATTTTGAGGCGTCAGGGTCTGCAGTGCCCCATTTAGTTTTTTTTTTGAAACCCACTAGTGCTTATTTCATTTGTGTGGATTGTTAGGAATTTGATAGTGCCTAGTTCGCTTATTTATAAGCTCTAAAGCTCCTCTGGGGGCTGTTTTCTCAACTGTTGCAGTAGGCAATCCGGCAACAGCCATTCACTTTTTTTTGTTGTGCTTAATTATTGCTTATTTAGTTTTTGGCTGCTTGGTATTTGCTAGATTAGGATAGATCTTAATTAGCGTATTAGCTGTTTAGTGTAGTCTTTTGGTTGTTTATTTTTCCATGTTTAGCTTAGGATCTCCACAGTAGTTCATCAATCCAACTGCTTATTCCTCTAGTTTCTGTAGCTTATTTCCTTTGTTCTTAGCTTATTTTATTTTAATATAGCTTGTCCTCTAATTTTGTGCTTATTCAACTGCTCATTGTACTTATTTGCCTAAAAATTTACAAGGGTGTTTGTGTGTGAGGGTTTTGATAAGTTTTTACCTTCTTAGAAACTGTTTGTAGCCAAACGATCCTTTGCCTGGGGTCTGCTGTTTCAAGAAGCTGTTTACAGCTCATTTCAGATTCTCCAATCTTGAGTTTTTGTAAAAAAAAAAAAATCTTTACTAATCAGTTTGTAAAAAAAAAATAAAATAAAGATAAAAGAGTAAAGGTTCAGTGGTGGGATTCGACCCCCTGACCTCTTGCACACAGCCACGCCTCACAACAACCATCTCAACACCAACTCGCCCTTGGGACTTTATTGTTTTCGTTTGCACTAGTTAATTATTTAACTGGCATTTCACAGTTGTTAGTTTTAAGCATTTTTAGCTTATTTGTAGCTTATTTCATTAACAAGGCATTGCTTTCTAAATTTTCTCTGATTCCTAATTACTTAAAGTTCTTTTAGGGAAATTTTCAGATTTTTCAAAAATGTTTTAGTATTTTTAATATTTAATTTCTTACTTTTTAGTTTAATAAGTAGTAAATAAAATAAAAGTCGAAAAAATACTGACTTTTCCTAAAATTATTTTTAGTCGTGTAGAATGTAGGAAAATTGTTTTTACACTCATAGGATGTAAATTTCATCTTTTTTACTTTCGGGCTCGGTGAGTTTCAGGTTTTAAGCGTTTTGCATTTTAGCACCCCTAGGATGTAATTTAGCATTGTTTTATTGTTTCTTAGGCTTAGTCGTAGTTTATTTAGTGTTTTCTTTGTTTTACATGCTTTATTTTCATTTCCGTTCTTTATTTTGTAGAATACGTAATCACAATTCCAAAATTTGTTTAGCCAATTCATGTCCTAATCCGCGAAACTCAACGACACCGTCAATTTCACACCTCGTTGGGACTAACGAAATCACTTACCGGTATCACTTTTATCACACCCCGTAAGGTTTGGCACGATAAACCTTCCTAAAGGTTGATTTGTCGAATTTTACGGTTAATTTGATATTGTTGATATTTGTGTTTTTCTCACACTCACTTCACAACGAATCAACAAGCCTAAAGCAACTGATCTAATCCAATGTTTTAACTTCTAGCACAGTGGTAAATCCTGATCCAAATATTCCTTTTGACAGAAAATGCAATATATTCTAGCTAAAACACAATGACAAGATTATTCTAACTACAAAACAGATTCAGTACACTTAAATAAAACTAATGACAGCAATGACAGCAATACTATAACAGATCTAAGAGGAACAATATCTGCTACTTTTTATTAAGCTAGAAATGAGATTAAGGCTAAACTTACAAGATGTCCAGCCACTATGGCTTGCAAATCAGCAAAAGTACCACTAATCCTAACCCATTTAACATCAAATCAACCCAGATCCATCATAATAATCAACCCGTATCCATCTCTGAACCAAATGAGGGCACCAGTTGACTTTCGTTGACCAAGTGTTTTTGTGAATGTAAATGAATGAAATGGAACAAGTAAACAACAAATAAGCTCACAACAGCTTATATGAAGCTGAGTGAGCTTATTTCAATCTTAAAAACACCTTTATTCAACATTAAAAACTGAAAATGCAAGATAAAAAAGAAACTTGGAATTTTATTAAAATTGAAATAAGAGTACAATAAACTTTGAGATTACATAAAAACTTAAAAGGAAATGATAAGAATACTGAAAAACATAAGCTTAATTGAATTTAAAGAAAATTAATGCACGCCTTCTATGTGAGCTCAAGGGTCTTTTATAGCTGAATCAGCTTGGATCTTGAATGGAAGAGCCTAGAAGCAATCCTCAGCCACACAATCATCCCACTGTCACCATAGCCAATCACAGAGCTCCAATTCACATGGTGAGGTGTTTTGTCCAATAAGAGAGCTTCAAATGGCCACATGGGCAGCTTATCCTGACATGTCAGCTTCCAGATAAGAATTCTAGAAAGATTCTAGTACGAGGTTGGGTGCTTGGGGTGTGGGTAAAAACGGGCGTTTGGATTGGGGAAGACAAGTACTGTAGGGCGCGTTTGGGATTGTTTATTATATTTCAATCTTCGTTGACCGGGTCTTTGGGCGTTGACTCGGGTAAAATCCGGGTAAATGGGATGTGATTATTAAAACGTGGCCGGGTATTGGTATTGGGCGGGTAAATGGTTTTGGGCCGAGGGATTTGTTGGATTAGGATATATATTGGATTAGGATATGGACAAGTTAAATGATCCAATGTCATATATAAGGACCAAACTTAAATATGCTGAAATTCCAAGGACCAAATATGTAAATCTAAAAATATCTTCCAAGGATCATTTTTGTCATACTTAAATAGACCAAGGCTGAATTTGCAACTTTTGATTCTTCAAGGGTCATTTCTGCCAAATGCTCAAACTTGAGGGGCCATTTTTGCCAATTCTTCAAACTTGATTATATCTTCCAAAAATCATCCTCGGAGAATAAAATCTTCATAAATGCACAATTTTGATCTTCCACTCGCTTAAGCTCTCTTAATCTCTCGTGCTCAGATTTACGTCTGATTTGGTTCCTTTTTGTGTGTTTTTACATATCCGTACCTGCACAAGCATAAACTCAAGAAAACCACAAATATTAGCAATAAACGGATCTTTCTTGGTTATTTTGGGTCAGTTTTGATAATGTAAAGGTATGTGTTTTAGCACATACCAAAATACCCCAGACGAGACCATTGTCGTGTCCTCACGCAATGCAATCAACTCACGCTTCTAAAATCAAGGTTTTCAATCTCTTTCTACTAAACCTATGAAGAAGTAGCAAAGATTCCTCAAAAGAGATTAAGAAATCCTTAATTCTAAAAGCGCCCCGTTTACCTTTTATATCACATATATAGATATTACAATTAAGCACATTCTGATTATGAATGACGGTTTGTTGAACTTTCATGTCGATCAATAACTCCAACATTTTTCAAACGACACGTTAGGATCACAGAGTAAGAAACACAACACAGCGTGAAGTGACCATACGGATAGAATACATTGTCCCTGATTTTTCACAAGTCCCAAACTAAGCGTAAAATCGAAATCATTGTTAAATATGATTCTAGATGCTAACACTACCCATGGAAGTTACTTGTGTAATTACCTTTTGTTCCCATTTTCCTATTTTCCTCTAGAATTTTTTATTTTTGTGAGAAATGAATTTCTTCAAATTTCTCGTTTCGATAACTTTTATTCCGATCAAGATACAAAGCTAAGTCGATAATTAGTTACTTTTCCATTGTCGTTCAATGAGGTTCACAGATCCATTAGACGTTATAAAGACTTCAATTACTTTTTTATTCACTTATACTTTTTTTTTTTCATTTTTCATTCATAATTTCATTATTATTATATTATTAATTTTTCAAAGGCTTTGAATAATGAGCTCACATACGGCCAATAGATTTCCTGAATATTCTATGACTAATGAGGTTAAGGTGTAATCCAAACCCCAAGACACATAAAGAGTCGATTTGGTTCACTCACTCCCTTCTAAGATCCAAGACTCTGACACCGCGGCTGCTTGTTCTTAACTTATTACTTTTTCACTTATCACTTATTTGCTATCTATATATTATGGATCCTTGATGTTTGTCCCATTTAAAACAAAGATTCTTTTAAGAAGATAAAGAACTAACTATCGCCAAAACTCAACATCTCTAATTATTTATTAGACAGATATGGGGTGAAACAATTTGTGGGAACAAAAAGCCATAAGTACCTTCGATGGGCTCTCAAGAGACCCACACACTCCCCTTAGCATCTAAACTCATAAGTAACTCTATCATTTCTCGATCTCTGCAAATTTAAAATCCCAAATAATGAGATCGGAGATGCTTAGCCGATAATTTTAGATTATCTATGGTTAAGGGAACAAGGTAACACACACTCACCCCAAGTAAGTCAATTCTATTCCTACACCAGCGGAAAGTCAACAAAGATGTCAAAACATATATAAAACTTAGCAAAATGTTCGTCTAATGAAATAAAGTTATGCATATTTAAAGTCACTCAGGAAAACTTGCAAAATCTTGGCCTTGTGAGCTAGAATTCGCATTTTATAGCTTCTTGTCTAAGAGACTAGCAAAACTTTTCAATCAAAAAGACTTAACAAAAGCTTACAAAAATTTTTAAATTTTTCACATTTTTGCACAATTTTTTTTTCAAAGGAAAAACGGGGTTGCGAGAGTATACGACGAAAAACAAGCAAGTGCGGTCAAATCAAATCGAAGATTACCCTACCCCAGACTAGAACGAAACATTGTCCTCAATGTTTAAAACAAGGGTATCAACGAAAATCTAAAAGCCGTTTATTAAGTATGCTAGAAGATAAACGTTAGTCGATAAGATTAGGATATCGGATTTCCATTAGCATCGATCATGAAACTCGAGTGGAGAAATGACAAACTTCGAGCACGAGAGTCTTCATATCGGGAACATCCTAAACACAACATCACAAACAACCAAACACGAGAAATCGAAGAGGCTGACCCCTTCATGTCACTTATTAGAAAATAGAAAGAAAATAGAGATAAGCATGGGGTGCCTCCCACGAAGCGCTACTGTTTTTGATCACCGAGTCGCTAGCTTGACTCGATCCCCGAATTCAATTGTCCTTAGGGAAAGTTTGGAGATCTGGGACAACCATAGATGGGATGTCCCCTCCAAAATAATGTTTCACACGATGACCATTCAACTTGAAATTTGGGCCATCGGGCTGAGAAAGCTCCACCGTTCCATACGGGAAAACTTGAGCGATAGTGAATGGTCCTGACCAACGGGTTTTGAGTTTGCCCGAGAATATCTTCAAGCGAGAGTTAAAGAGGAAAACTTGATCACCAACGTTGAAAACGCGGTTTTTGATTTTAGCATCATGAATCCTCTTAGTCTTCTCTTTGAAAATCAAAGAATTCTCATAGGCCTGATCCCTAAGCTCATTTAATTCATTCAATTGAACTTTTCGGTGATCACCCGCGGTCTTAAGATCAAAGTTTGCATGTTTCAAGGCCCAGAATGCCTTATGCTCGAGCTCGATGGGCAAGTGACAAGCTTTTCCATACACCAACTTAAATGGGGTGCACCCGATGGGTGTCTTGTAAGCGGTGCGAAAAGCCCATAATGCATCATCTAACTTATCGGCCCATGAAGCTCGATTTTCTCCTACGGTCCTTTCTAAAATCCTTTTCAAACCACGATTCGAGACCTCAACTTGTCCGCTCGTTTGCGGGTGATACGCGGTAGAAAGACGATGGGTAACTCCATATTTAGCCATAACTTTAGCAAATTGTTCATTACAGAAATGGGTACCGCGATCACTGATGATAGCACGAGGTGCTCCGAATCGGGAAAACAAATTCTTCAAGAACTTAACAACCACTCGGGCGTCATTGGTGGGGAGCGCCTTCGCTTCAACCCATTTGGACTAGTAGTCGACGGCCACGAGGATATACTTATTACCCCTAGATGATGGAAATGGCCCCATAAAATCGATGCCCTACACGTCAAAAATATCACAAACTTGAATAGCATTTTGTGGCATTTCATCCTTTTGTGAAATTTTCCCTTGACGTTGGCAAGAATCACAAGATTTGACTAAATCATGAGCATCTCGATATATGGTAGGCCAATAAAATCCAGAATCAAAAACCTTCTTGGCGGTGTAGCTTGCACCATGATGGCCACCAGTGGGTCCGTTATGGCAAGCATTGAGAATATCAATAGCCTCTTGGCCATGAACACACCGCCGGATTACTTGATCCGCACAAATCTTAAACAAGTAGGGGTCGTCCCAGAAATAATGCTTAACATCTTTGAAAAACTTTTTCTTTTGTTGGGACGACATCCCTTTCACGATGAAATTGCCCGCATGGTAATTTGCAAAGTCGGCAAACCATGGGGTGTTCGGGTCTTTATTAGAAACCATCCCAAGTGTCTCAAGAGGAAATGTTTCCGTGATCTCCTTTTCTCGAGCACACTTTGATGGGGATTCTCAAGTCTAGAAAGGTGATCGGCAACAAGGTTCTCCGCTCCTTTTTTGTCAAGAATAGTAACATCAAACTCTTGAAGGAGGAGAACCCATCGAAGTAATCGTGGCTTAGCATCTTGTTTTGCCAAAAGATACTTAAGGGCAGAATGGTCGGTATACACTATGGTCTTCGACAAGACAAGGTAGGGCCGGAATTTCTCGAAAGCATAAACAACGGCCAATAATTCCTTTTCAGTAGTCGGATAATTGTGTTGGGCCTCAGACAATGTCTTACTCGCATAGTGTATGGGTTGAAAATGTTTCGACTTACGTTGCCCAAGACTGCCCCATTGCGTAATCACTTGCATCACACATGAGCTCAAGGGCAATCCAGTGGGGCAATAAGATCGGTTGCCTCAGTAATTTCTTTTTGAGAATATTAAACGCTTCAACACATTCGTTGGTGAGATGAACGGAGCATCCTTTTCAAGGAGATCGTCATGTGGTCCAGAGGCGAGCTTTGGATAGAGCAGATATCTTGGATGAACGGCGATAGAGGCATGACCCAAAAAACTCAGAATACCTTTGACGGTAGTGGGATGAGGGAGTTTAGCTATAACGTCGACTTTAGCTCGGTCGACCTCAATCCCTGATTTTGAAATCTTATGGCCGAGGACAATGCCCTCTCGAACCATGAAATGGCACTTCTCCCAATTCAAGACCAAATTGGTGTCTTCACACCGTTTGAGCATGTGGTCTAGATGAGAGAGGCAAGAAGTGAAAGAATCTCCATAAACCGAGAAATCGTCCATAAAAACTTCCATAGACTTTTCGATCATGTCATGAAAAATAGCCATCATGCACCTCTGGAACGTACCGGGAGCATTGCATAGCCCAAAAGGCATGCGTCGGTAAGCAAAAGTTCCATAAGGGCATGTGAAAGTGGTTTTCTCCTGATCCTTCGGATCAATCGGGATTTGAAAATAACTGGAGAAACCATCGAGAAAGCAATAGAACTCATTTCCCGCTAAACGTTCGAGCATTTGATCCATAAAAGGTAGCAGGAAATGGTCCTTACGAGTAGCATCGTTCAATTTTCGATAATCAATACACACCCTCCATCCGGTGACGAGGCGTGTGGAAATCAACTCATTTTCATCGTTAGCAACGACGGTCATTCCTCCTTTCTTAGGGACACAATGGATAGGGCTAACCCATGAGCTATCGGAGATTGATAAATGATTCGGCGTCGAGGAGTTTAAGAACTTCCTGTTTGATAACATCATGAATTTTTGGGTTAACCCTACGTTGTTGTTGAATTACGGGTTTACAATCATCCTCCATCAGAATTTTGTGGGTACAGAAACGAGGATTGATTCCTTTGATGTCAGAAATTTGCCAGGCGATTGCATTTTTGTGTTTTCGTAGGACATCCAAGAGTGCGGTTTTCTCCTCATCTTTCAAGTTTTTAGCAATGATGACGGGAAATTTGTTTGGTTTTTCAAGAAAAGCGTATTCAAGATGACGAGGTAAATCCTTGAGCTCGGGCTCGGGAAGCTTTTCATCAGACTTTTGTACTTCTTTGAGATCTTTGATCGTGATCTCTTTCGGAGGGAGTGACGGTAATGGATCTTCATTCAACAATTGCTCAAGATAACGGATATCTCCCTCCGAATCATAAACACCATCATCAATTCCCGGTGGAATTGATTCATCATCAGCAAGAAACTCATCGATCTCTTCCAAAACGAAATCACCTCCCTCGAACGGAGTGAGAGAGGGGGAAGAGTCGGCAATAATAGGCTCAGAAGATGGTTCAACATTTTCAGAAGGAATGGTGGGATTGCCACTCATAAAATCAAGAATCTCTTGAGCATACTCCTCCGTAGCAATATCGAGAATGTCGATTTGATTAATAGAAGCATCATCATAGTTGGAGGAGTATCTCGAAGGATGGTTAATATTAAACGAGACGGTTTCCTTGTTAGATCGTAAAGTGATTTCTCCTTCATAAACATCAATCATCGCACGACCCGTTCTTAGGAAAGGCCTCCCGAGAATAAGAGGTACTCGGGGGTCAGCATCAAAGTCAACGACAACGAAGTCGGCGGGAAAATGAAGTGGTCCTACTTTCACATAGACGTCCTCGGCGATTCCTCTCGGAATAGAGGTTGAACGGTCCGCGAGTTCAAGAGTCATCTTAGTAGGAGTGAGTTCCGGGAGAGAAAGTTTGTTATAAATCGAAAGAGGCATTAAGTTAATACTCGCACCAAGATCGGCCAAGGCGGAGCATTTCACTATTCTCGGAAACTCACAAGGGATAAGAAATTTGCCGGGGTCTCCTAACTTTTCGGGAAGTTTCTTGAGGAGCACCGCCGAGCAATTCTCATTCAACGGTGTTTTCGCTATTTCTGCCAACTTTTCCTTATTACTCACTAAATTTTTGATCATAGCAGCAAATTTCGGCATGAGGAGTAAAGCGTCGGTGAAACTGATGTTAAACTTCAAGGATTGAACGATTTCAACAAATTTCTCCATTTGGTTTTCGGTTTTGTCACGAAGCTTTTGATCATGAAGTCTGGAAGGATAAGGAAGTGAAGGTTTAAGAGTAGTCTTCGGAACATCGGGTTCCGGAATCGGAGTCTGAACGACCGGAGGTGGTACGGGTGCGGGTTGCACATTTTCTTCAATAACCTCGGTGTCTCGTTCCTCCTCCCTCACCAGCGGAGTAGGAGACGAGGGTCCATCATAAGCCTTACCACTCCGTGTGGTTATAGCTTTCAACTCACCCTTCGGGTTGGGAATGGTATCACTCGGAAGAGATCCCGAAGTTGAGGGTTGACTGACCTTACACAAAATAGCATTCAACATGTTTTCGAGTTTATTCTGTGAAGCATCCAATTTGTTGTTCTGAAGTCGAATCTCATTCCTAAACTCATTGCTTTGTCTAGTTAACGAAGATTGAAACTCGTTCCTCAAACTTGTAATCTGATTTTGCATAGTGTTGATGGTAGAATTTTTGTGTTGAACGTAAGTTGTGAATTCATTTGAAGGCAAAGGTGAAGCTTGATAGCTTGGATTTTGATATACTTGATTGTAGTTAACTCCTTGGTTTGGGTATTGATTTGTTGGGGCTTTGAATTGGTTTTGAACATTTGGTCCTCGAACTTGATTCTGATTAAAACGATTCTGATTATTTGATTGAGAAAATCCCGGAGGTCCCATTTGATTACTAACACGAGGGTTTGTTTCAACTTGAGGACAGTATTGGTTACCTCCGGTTACGGCATTAGCTTCGAAAGGATTGCCATCGGTGGCGGTACAATTGTAGTAGGCATGCGGGCCACCACAAGTAGTACAAGTCGTTTCCACCGCTTTGACTTGAGCGGGTAGAGAAGAATTAACCTTAGCCGTCTTAATCTTAACCAAAGCCTGTATCATATCCGTAAGCTTATCAATCTTAGCATCGGTGCTAGACGTATTTCCGTGAGACGAGGACGATGGTGTAACATTCACTCGAGCAGCAACCGATTTGCTACGTGAGGTACGAACTTTAGATTTGTTCTCAATAATGGACAAGGCATCTCTCGTTGATCGGGTCAACAAATTACCACCCGCGGCATCATTGAGAGAGTCTTGATCAGTCTCATTCAAACCGTTATAAAACGTATCAAGTTGGTGCAACTCAGAAAAACCATGATGGGGACATTGCCTAAGCAAATCTTTGAATCGGTCCCATGCCTCACTAAATGATTCATCAAATCTTTGTGTGAATTTTGTTATTTCATTTTTAAGGCTTGTTGTTTTAGACGGTGGGAAGAATTCGTTCACGAATTTTGATACTAAATTCTCCCATGTGGTTATCGATAGAGGGGGTAGTTTTTCGAGCAAATCGGCCCCGAGTGAAAATGGGAAGAGTAGTAGCTTGATAGCCTCTTCCGGAATGTTACGGTACTTGATCGTAGACGTGAGCTTGTTAAACCGGGATATGAGTGAGGATCGTCCCTCTCAATCCGTAAAATTGGCTCGATGATACCAAGTTGATCAAGCGTGTTTAAGCTCAAAGTTATCGGCGATTGCCGGACGAAGATGGCTTCTCCATAACCCTCGGTGGGTGCCTGGAGTTGCTCTAGCATGGATCGGTTGTCCTCCGCCATTTCGATGATGGGGGTCGATTAGTTCGAATCTTGGGGTCGACTAATGGAGCACGTCTATTTCGCCTTCTCGGAATTGTAGCGGTTTCAAGTATCGGTTTGTAGTTATTAGAGCGAGTGCGCATGCACTTTCAAAAACCAAGGCAATTAAAAGAGAACGGTATTCAAAAACACAGTGAACTTAACCAATAATCCCAAGTGAACAAATCACCTCTACAAGACAAACGCACAAGCGAGCGGAGAAGCTTTGTAGGTCAGCGCGAAGCTTATTAAAACCGCTTCTTTTCAGCCGCAATTTAATGTCAGGTCGTCCTTATACCCACCACACAGTTTGTTTATCCGATAGAAATAAATCAATTCACAAGCGACACAAAGGCAAGTTTTTTATCTTTAGTTCGGGAACTTATTAATGATAACACCTCCGTTGAGAATGTTATATAATTGGTGTCTTCTATTTATTAGCAAAAACACAAGAGAAAATCTTTTTGTATTTTTAATATGATATATATATATACAAAAGAAAAAGGAAAATATTTTTTACTTTTTTATTTTATTGAAAAATAGTAACTTTACGAATGAAGGATCTCGAGTCACTAATCGTCAAACCTCAAACGATATTGTCGTGACACAACCTCCCCGGCAGCGGCGCCAAAATTTGATTCTCAGATAAATAGGCTTAGGGGTATTGTGTATGGATAAAACCTCAATATCGATATCAAAAATAATCACGAAGATAGATTCAAAATTCCTTTAGGAAAAAGAATAATAAATCAAATCCCGTGTGTGATCGTTGATACGGATTAGTCAACCCGAATCGTTTCCCAACGAGGCGTGAATTGCCAACGTCGTTATTGGTTTGGAATTTAATGCTCGATGTTTTGATTTTGTTTGATTTTAATTTTATTAAACTACGGGAGTAGGGAAAGTAATTAAGGGAATCTATTTTACGGGAAATCCTAAGTGCAAGATTAACTAAAACGTAATTAACGAAACGTAATTAAAATGCAACTACGTCTAAATATTATCCTAAAAATGCCTAAAATTACTTTTACTCTAGAAATGCAAGTTTTAAACTATTTTAAAATTAAAACTATTTTTTTTGGATTTTTCTGGATTTTATTAAAATTAAAAACTAATTTTTAACCTTTAAAACTAACTTAAACTACTAAATATTATGAAAATTAAGGAGAAAAATATGAAACTATTTTTATAAAATCTAAAATATCCTAAGAGAATTTTCAAAACTATTTTTTTATTTTTCTGATTATTTTTCTATTTTCTACTAATTTAAAACTATTTAAATCTAATTTAAATTGTGAAAAATACCAAATAAAAGGGGGAAAATAAGGAAAAATATTTTTTATGCTTTTTATATTTTTCTTAAACTGGGAAAATTGAAAAATTATTTTTTGGAACTTTTTCTTAATTATTTGTAATAAAAGCTATTTAAAAGTACCTAAAAACTGTTTTAAATTGAGAAAAATAGTAAAAAGTGACCAAAAATTATGAAAAACTCAGGGAAATTCTAAAATGTTATTCTAGTTCTATGAAAAATATAAAATATGATGCTTATGTGAGAGATATGAGGGCTGCAGTGTAACTGCTTCCAAATAAGCACTAGAAAAATAAGCAAATAAGCAAAATAAGCCACCACACTGTTACTGAGGCTAGATTATACTAAAATAAGCTAAAATCAACTGATTACTTCTACTCCTAATCTCTAATAAGCAGTTTAACAAGATTTGATACTAACTGATAACTAATCCAAACAGCTACTGACCCCCCTACTTTAAGCTACTATATAAGCTAATCTAAAGCACCAAACTGAAAACCAGAAATATAGAACTCAAGATCACCAATCAAATGACTGCTAAACCAAAACTCAGACCCTAACTACTTGAAATGAACACTGTGCAATGTCTGCAAGATTTGTAGAAAACTGATTTTGACATTATTTTGACTTTTGAAAACAGTTATGATTCTTTGACTTTTTTGAGATTTAAGATCAAATGATGAACTGAAGTTGATGAATAATGATGTAATACAATTATAGCAAGCTAGTTTATCAAATTCTACACCTATGTGCAGAATCCTAGCAACTGATTCCAACAGTTATGAGATTAATGACAGTTGAAATGAAATTTTGACTTAGCATGGACATGGATGCAAAATAAGGACAGAAATGAATGCAATAAACTATGACAAGCGTAAAGCAACTGATCTAATCCAATGTTTTAACTTCTAGCACAGTTTTAAATCCTGATCCAAACATTCCTTTTGACAGAAAATGCAATATATTCTAGCTAAAACACAATGACAAGATTATTCTAACTACAAAACAGATTCAGTACACTTAAATAAAACTAATGACAGCAATGACAGCAATACTATAACAGATCTAAGAGGAACAATATCTGCTACTTTTTATTAAGCTAGAAATGAGATTAAGGCTAAACTTACAAGATGTCCAGCCACTATGGCTTGCAAATCAGCAAAAGTACCACTAATCCTAACCCATTTAACATCAAATCAACCCAGATCCATCATAATAATCAACCCGTATCCATCTCTGAACCAAATGAGGGCACCAGTTGACTTTCGTTACCAAGTGTTTTGTGAATGTAAATGAATGAAATGGAACAAGTAAACAACAAATAAGCTCACAACAGCTTATATGAAGCTGAGTGAGCTTATTTCAACCTTAAAAACACCTTTATTCAACATTAAAAACTGAAAATGCAAGATAAAAAGGGAAACTTGAAATTTTATTAAAATGGAAATAAGAGTACAATAAACTTTGAGATTACAATAAAACTTAAAAGGAAATTACTGAATAAGAATACTGAAAAACATAAGCTTAATTGAATTTAAAGAAAATTAATGCACGCCTTCTATGTGAGCTCAAGGGGTCTTTTTATAGCTTGAATCAGTCTTGGATCCTTGAATGGAAGAGCCTAGAAGCAATCCTCAGCCACACAATCATCCCACTGTCACCATAGCCAATCACAGAGCTCCAATTCACATGGTGAGGTGTTTTGTCCAATAAGAGAGCTTCAAATGGCCACATGGGCAGCTTATCCTGACATGTCAGCTTCCAGATAAGAATTCTAGAAAGATTCTAGTACGAGGTTGGGTGCTTGGGGTGTGGGTAAAAGCGGCGTTGGATTGGGGAAGACAAGTATGTAGGGCGTTTGGGATTGTTTATTATATTTCAATCTTCGTTGACCGGGTCTTTGGGCGTTGACTCGGGTAAAATCCGGGTAAATGGGATGTGATTATTAAAACGTGGCCGGGTATTGGTATTGGGCGGGTAAATGGTTTTGGGCGAGGATTTGTTGGATTAGGATATATATTGGATTAGGATATGGACAAGTTAAATGATCCAATGTCATATTTCAAGGACCAAACTTAAATATGCTGAAATTCCAAGGACCAAATATGTAAATCTGAAAATATCTTCCAAGGATCATTTTTGTCATACTTAAATAGACCAAGGCTGAATTTGCAACTTTTGATTCTTCAAGGGTCATTTCTGCCAAATGCTCAAACTTGAGGGGCCATTTTTGCCAATTCTTCAAACTTGATTATATCTTCCAAAAATCATCCTCGGAGAATAAAATCTTCATAAATGCACAATTTTGATCTTCCGGCTCAGCTTAAGCTCTCTTAATCTCTCGTGCTCGGATTTACGTCGATTTGGTTCCTTTTGTGTGTTTTACATATCCATACCTGGACAAGCATAAACTCAAGAAAACCACAAATATTAGCAATAAACGGCTCTTTCTTGGTTATTTTGGGTCAGTTTATAATGAAAAGGTATGTGTTTTAGCACATACCAATGATCTCTTGTCATGCTTCTCCATTCCTTTTGGACTTTAGGAACGATATCCTGAAGGTACTTGTTTGTGTAACCTTCGATCATTTCGTTCGTTCCTCTTTGATGATTCTTCATGAACTTGAACAAATTCCTTTCATTCAGATCTTGTCTTTCTCATCATTTAAGTCTTGAATTTGGTCAGCAAACCAATTCCGTAAAGCATGTCCTTCTTTTCTCGACTTGTTGGCAGCTTTCACAATCTTTTCATGAGTCTGAGAGATCCAAGATTTAGGTGGTTTCTTCACGGATTTGGATGATGATTTGGTTGACTTCTTTGATGGTGGTGGTGATGAATGAGATGAAGAGTCTGATGATGAGGAGACATGAGGAGACTTCAGTCCTTAGGAGTTTCGAGGTTTTCTCCTTTGAGTGTGTTGGACTGTCCAGAAGAAACTTTGTATAGTCATCCTCGTCATCTCTAGACTTTTCTTTCTCAGCTTCCAGTTTCTCAAAATCATACTCAATAGTGTCCTCAACAGGCTTTTGTTGTTGCACAAGAGTGGGGGCACCAGATCCCTTATCGGGTCGATTAACCGCATCAGGATCTGGAGAGGAGTGGGCAGCACCACTTGATCCTCCTGGGCCACCCATTTGATCTTTTACAAATTCTTCAGCCTTTTGAAGGTGTCTGACGATGTTGAGCTTCTTCCTGTATGATTGATCCAGTAGCTCTTCTTCTTCTTCAGAGCTCTCATCATAGGGCACAATTGCTGGAGTTTTCCCTTTTCCTTGGACAGCTGGAGGACTTGGAGGTTTTGTTACTGAGGCAGTGTTTCGGTTGCATTGCGAGTAATGAACCTCTTCATCTAGACAGCTTCAGAGTCCTCGTCAATGAGCTTTCTCTGCGGTTCAGGTTCGGAATAGGTTCGCTTCCTTACAGGAACAATCCTTATAGAAGGAGGATTCCTTTTGGGAAACTTCCTTTGACTCACAGCACTTGTTGCGCTTCCTGCACTTCCTCTTCTGGTTCTTCTTACAGGTGTTCCAGAAGATTTTTCGTCGAGATGACCAACTTTGCCTTGTCTAACTGCTTCGATACCTTTTACGCGTTTCGAGCTTTTGACATCTTCGTTAGAAGGAAATCGGCAACACAGCACCTTGTTTCTTTGTAGACGTCCTTGATTCTGACCGATAGAATAGGTTAACATATCGTGATTGTCGGGGTCATTTAGCCTCTTGGGAATATCGGGATGAAGTCCAAGTGCTCTCTGGATCAACAGTTTAGTATATCTGATGTAGGGAATCTTTGAGCCAAGTTTGTTGAGAAATGACATCATGTCATCCCAAATGAGAGCTTCGATAGCGATGTGTTTCAAGTTGACCGAGCCCAAAATATTTGCGTCCATGAGCTTAGGATGCTCATAGCCACCGCGACCAGCTTGACTTGGTGATGATCACGTAGAGAGTTCTCCAGGGTTGAGGAATACTCTTAAGCTCTACGTGAGAATGCTTGGTGATTATTCCTGTAGCCTCGTCATAACCGATATCGATTAAGAATTGGAGAGTGAGCTCTTCGGCGGTGTGGCATATAGTTTGGTTGGATCGACTTCAGGAATTAGGAGAATAGCCCTTAAGTCTGTAGGTGTAATGGTGACTTGTTTGTGGTTCAGAGTCACCGTCACGCAGTCCGTCCTTGACCCTTTCCATAGTGTTCCGAGTGGATATAGATCTCAGGGACAGTTGCAGAGTGAGTGAGCATATTCTCTACGGATGAGTCCTCAAAATGTCAATAGCAATTAAACACGAAGATTCTGAGCAAGTGAGGGTGTCAAAGTCTACACGGAGATTATTCTTTCCTATCTTCATTGGATAGCCATGAGGATAGATATCGACAATGAAGAGAACTTGATGCATCCACATTCATTTTTCACCATGTCGTGATCTGAGATAACATTAGCCAAAAGAACCAACATATCGAAAGACATACTGTTAGTCAATAGAAGGTCTTATTGTCTAGTTATTGAATGTACAGTGTCAATGATTGTTACG
>OU343218.1:228617076-228677652 GCA_910596185.1 Chrysanthemum makinoi
AATCAATAATAAAGCCCTAATATAGAAGCCCAACTTCCCTCAACATCAAAAGAATACTCTTCTGGTACATGTCCCTCCCTAAAGAGAGTTTAGCACCACTAGTATAGGAAAGAGGTGCATGCCATTGACTCAAGCATTACTAACTCCCTTTTAAAGGTTTACACTTTCTGTCATAACTAAGGTTCTGCAGATAACTAAGGTCCTACATTACTGTTTTTTGGTATCACATAAGCACATAGGTAACTGCAGCACCAATGCAAGCAAAAGTATTTGGTTGGATGGAAATTCAAAACACCCTGTTACATGTCTTTTATGTTTTATTAGCATCGTTATTGCTAGTCTCTCTTTCCTTCCTTACTCCACCTATATATATGCGTGTCCTAACTTCCAAATTTGCAAGAAGCTTATTTGTTCAAAGTCTATATATTAAAAAAAACAGACCTATGCTCGTAAAGGAAAACATGCAACAGAAAATGATTGGCAAAGTTATGAAGAAAAAGGACCTGAAAGTGTTGCATCATATGTGTCGGAACTGAGGGATTCTGTCCCAGAAGAATCGGTTTCAGTGTCTTCTTCTTCGTCTTCATCATTGTCTTCGTCTTCATCATCATCTTCAGTAGTGTTGTTTTCTTCACTCAAGGCATATGTGAAGGCGTTTTGAGACTTGGGGGTTGAAACATCGACCCAGTCAGAGAGTGGTGTTTGGTTATAGTCAAAGCTTTCATCTGATTTAGGATGTTCCTTTTGCATTGATTGGTCCTCTGGTGACGGTTTCCTTTTCTCACCCTGTAATAGGTGATCAGGTGTATGGTCAGAGCTGTCACCTGAAGCCGTTGCTGCTGCTGCTGCCATTACTGGGGGGTCTGCAACCTGTGTCTTGTTATCTTCCTCCTCCACTAGCAGAAGGGGAGGATGAGTCTGTAACGGCATGGGGTTGGGTGGTAATTTAGGACTGGTGTTGAGACGGCGCTTGTTGATTGATTCCTCCTCTTCCTTGTCCTTGTCGTCGTCGTCGTCATGGCGTGGCCTTTTCCTTTTGATTGTATCTTGTGGCGAAAGGTCAACATCGTCGTCGTCATCGCCATTGTGATGATAAGAAGCAAGAGGAGGAGGAGGAGGAGGGTTATCGTTAAGTTGGGGTTTGGAATTCAAAGGGAGTGGGGTTTGTAAGTTGGGGTATTTCTTATGGAGGAATTGTTTTTCGAGCTCGAGGGCATGGAGGATGGCGTCCTCCCTGCGGGCGTACTTTTCTCGCTTCTTAGGGGGCATGCCTTGGGAGGCTTGGGCGCGGGAAATGCAGTCGTCAAACTCGCCGCAGCGGAAGGGCTTGACGCGCTTGGACTTTTCGAGGTTGTACCAGTCGCTGTTTGTTTGAGGAAAATGATGAATTAGTAAATCAATTGAATGATAATAAAAAAAGTTAAAAAAAAGAAGAAGATAGGAATACATACACGCTGGCATCTTCTCTGCCAAGGAGCTTAACAGGAGTACCAGATCGGGGGGACATCAAATGAGAAGCTGAGAGTTCTTCGCCGCCCAGAATCTTACCCGGCCACCACGACCCGTTTCTTCTTCGGACCCAAACTATTGTTCCTACTTCACTTTCTACACTAACCTCCATTCCTTCCTTTTTTTTAAATTAATTTATTTAAAACCCTAGATAGACAACCATCACTCGATCCATTCTTTCTTTCTTTTGAGATCAATCACTATTTCTTTTAGGGTTTCTTTCCGTCCGTCCGTACGGTCTCAAGTCTCTCTCAACTAACTAACTAATTAACTCTTTTCTTTTGTGACTGACTCACTCTGTGTCCTCCTCCTTCCCCTTCACACCAACGACAGACGCGTTTTTATTTTATTTTATTTTATTATGGCTCTTTCTTTCTTTTTCTAGGGGCGTTAATATATGTTACTAGGAAGTTCAAAAAAATATATTCTTACTTGGGCGGCGTCGGTCATAAATCATCGGCCCGGCGAATGAACCAGAAAAGCAGGGAATGGAAACCGTGAAAACGCGAACCGCAGATATGTTGTCGGTTAGTTTGGTTTTTCGTCGGTTCGGTTCGGTTTTGTCCGTCTAGGTGTATTTTGGCATGTTTTTGTCGGCTTTGAATTTTGAACGGACCGTACCGAAACCAAAGCTGAAGCCGGCCAATTTTATCGGTCGGTTGATTTTATCGTTCGGTCGGTTTCGTCGATCCGGTTCAGTTTTGAACCTTCGGTGCTCGGCCCTATATGTTACCTCTTCTTTTCTTTTCTATTTTCTTTTTTTTTAATCATCAAAACTTACTCAATTTTTAAAGCCTTCGTTGCTTAAAAACTCATATTTTATCTTTGTATAAACTCATATCTTTTTTTCTTTCTAAAATCACACTAAACATTCAAATTTCGTATATTTTATGTACCCGGTGACTTGATAGACAGGCTCGTCCTACGTGAAGCCGGTTAAATGCCAACTCATTTTTTTTTCTTTTTAAATTTGCCCGCAACCTTTTATTTGGGTGAATTTCATCTATATCTTTAGAAAAACTCATAATTACGTCAACATCCTTACAAATTTCATAATTACACCAATATCCTTCCAAACTTTAAAAATACACATGTATATCCAAATAAGAATTTTTACCTTTATTAAATATTTTTAATGTATAAAAGTGTTAAATATTAAGATAAATTACTTTTATACCCTTTCAAAAAAATAAAATAAATCTTCTTTTTCATCTTCTCGTAACCTCCTCTAGTTATTGCATTCAAATTGATAATTTGTTATGAATCAATGGAATCGGTGATGGTGATATACGTATCACACTTTTTAGTTTCATTTTAATCATCCTTATCTACATCTAACGGAGGATATACATTATATTCACATTTTAATTGAAATAGAAGTTAGAGTAACAATAATACAAGGATGCAAATTTAAGTGTCAATCACAGTGTAATCTTTCATTTGTATTGCTTGTGAGTTGTGGTTGTGAGAATCAAGAGTCTATTCCACATGTCAATTTAATTTTCATGTTTTTTTTTACGTAAATGATAATGACAATGAAATAATAGATTTATGATTTCTTTGTTTTGCTTTAATAAAAAATCATTTCTGCAAGCATATGGGTTATGATGATTTTTTTGTTTAATTAAAAGTAAATTGGAGTGTTAAAGGAGAGAGGTGTTTGAGAAGATGTTGATGGGGAAGAAGGGTAAAAAGGTAAAACAGATCTTTATTTCACATTTAAATAATATTTTATATGTTTAAATTATTTAATTAAGTTAAAATAAAATATTTTGGATCTACATGAGTATTTGTTTAGTTTGAAAGGATATTGATGTAATTGAGAAATTCATAAGGATATTGATGTAATTACGTGATTTTTGAAGGACATATATGAAATTATTATTTTTTTATTTTTATTTTTTTCACCTACTTTCCCCTTTTTTCATACAAACCCTAAAACATGGCATCATCCTCATCCACTTCAAGATCAAAACGAAGGGACATGTTATTCTACATTAACGCTACTCATTGTGATTGCCGCCCAATGCTACTATCAATTCAAGAACAAATTGCTTGGACTCCTTCAAATGCGGGTAGAAGATTCAAGGCATACTACGTTCAAATGAAGTTGGTGATGTTTCCCAAGATCAGATGAACAAAATGATGGGGGAGATGACTTTTATCAAGTCAAAACTGAAAGTTTATGACAAAGTTTTTTTTTGTAATCAATTTCCTAGTTGTGTTCATTGCTTTTGTATTAGCAATCAATATTATGCATTAACTTGTACTTGTTTTAGCAATCCGTGTTATGTATTTTGATGTTTGTTGTAACTTTGGTTCTTAGTTGTTTATGTGCCAAAAGTTTTTGTAACTTGAACTTGTTTTAGCAATATGTGTTTGTTGAATGTTTAATGAAATGGCAAATTTGTTACCTCATAAAGATTGCACAAACAGTTTACTACATGAATTATGATAAACATTGTGAGCACATAGACCACTTCCAACTTATCCATGAGCACATGGAGAAGGACATCATCATGGAGGCTATGGTTGTTGATCCCAGTTGAGCAAACGATCTAATATAGAAACTGACTTGAATAAAAACTTATTAAGTATCACGCGGAATTTAATACTTAATCTTAAGAAGAAGAACAATAAACATTCAACACCTCAATATTATTATTAATACGAATACTCTAACCAGTATTAGGGTTTTACAACCTTGAAGTGTATCGACCTTAGATATAAAACATATGTATGTCTAATCTAACCTAGGACCTCCTTTTATAGGCTAAGGAGTCATTTACATAATACAATACGTAACCTACAAGATAAATATCTTTTCCATATTTATCTAATACAGAATACTAAACCGACTATACAGGACTAGCAGTGGTTACATTACATTATCCGTGGTTACACAATACTACTAGTCGCGGTTTGTCTTCAACAGTGGTTCCATTCTTCTGTCCGTATATGCTCATCATTAGCCTCCCCTGAATTCATGTCTTCACTCCTCCCCTGTTTGGTTACATTCTCCATATTCAGATCTAGAGAGGAGTCCACCTTCTTTTTCATTTTCCTAATTTTCCTCAAACGAGCAACCCAGGTCTCTTACTTTCTCCAAAACAAACATCCTATGCTTCACCTCGAATTTCCTTACCACGAAACCAGACCAACTCTTGAAGACTTGAGATTGTATCATCCATTTTAGCACATGTAGCCGTCAATTCATTAAAAAGTTTAAGAATATCCTCCCCACTTCACGTGTTAAGCTGGTCCAAGAGGTGGTTAATGGAAAAGTCATTATGTACCATAGTAGGATCCGTCAATTCATGTTCATGTTCCAATCTATCCTCATCACTTGGTACGTGTTAGCTGCTCAGAGGTGAATCCTTGGATATATAAAACATAGTATCAGACCTAGCACGAACATCTATGCACCATGTATTAGCCAGGTTGGCTAGGATTCCTCCACGTGTTAAGTTCCAAGGAACTCTCCACATTAGGAGTTGCCAAAGGTTGGGTCTGATTGATGTTTCCACTAGCTGACCCGGCATCTAAGCATGAATCGGTAGTGGAAGCCCTTCCAATCATGTCACCTCCACCACCTGTGACGGCCTCATGCAACACCACTAGCACTAGCACGAGGTAGCTTAGTGCCCTTCCTCCTCTAGTCCACACAATGGGGTTACAGGTTGTTGCAAGTGTACTAGGTGGTTTGGGGTATACTAGCAGATGGTTTGAGAGTCACTATCGATTGGGTTCAGATACTAAGGGTTGGGCTTCAAGACTTTCATCAAACTCAGGAACAGCAGGCAAAGAGATCATATGTGGAAACTAAGGAACATTTATGATTTGAACATTTGGCTTTTGATTCCTCATATGTGCAAACACCTTAGGAAGCATATAATGAACTTCATATTCTCTAGAATGCTCAATAGGTTCTTCAATTTGACTCTAAACAATTAATTGCACAAACCTAGGATATAAATAATATTTGCCTTTCTTCCTAATGTTCTGCACAAGACCATCATGTAGAAAACTAGAAGGGGGGTTGAATAGTTTACCAATTAAAACTTTGTTTTGAAACTTATTGAAAAGATCAATTGATATTGATCTTAGATATGTTAATGAAATATGCAAGTAATATGTAAAGAGTAAATAAGGAAAGAAATGATCAAACCACAACAAGTTGTTTATAGTGGTTCGGTCTACAAAGACTCTTTTTCCTTGCCCTACTCCACTCCCCGAGTCTCACACTCGAGAATTTAACTTCACTAGTCAACAAGCTCCTTTCACCGGCGGAGAAAACCTTTACACTTCGCTTACACTATTTCCGACACTAAGCTAGATGTCGAGTTCTTTCCAAGGGTACAACTACTCCCACACACAATGTATTTTGAGGACTAAAATACTAACCACTCACACTTACAAGATTATGATGGTTTAATACAACAATGAAGTATGAATCAACACTAGATCATACAACACTAAACAAACAAGACTTCCAACTTCTCGTTTGAAGCTTGAATGTGACTTGATCTTCTTTGCTACAAAAGAGATCACTACTATGATATAAAACTGAGTTAGAAAGGTTAGAGAGAAGATATGTATGAGAGTATAATAGAAAGGGATGGAAAACTACTTGGCTTGGCATTGCTATTTATAGCCAAAATGGACGAGGGCGTCCACGGACCGCGGAACCCTTAAAAGGGTTCCGGTGTACCAATTTGGTACGCCGATTCGTCCGATTAAACGACCAAGATATCAAATCTTGCCAAAGTCAACTCTATCTAAGTGAGATTGTGCAAGATATAAAGAGTACAAATCCACACAAAATATCTAATGAAATCTTCCAATGATTTCCATGATTGATGAGTGTGTAAATACTCATCATTTTTGGTTTAATCTGAACTGCAAAACGTCTAAAAATGCTCAGAAATGCATCAAAATACTGAAAATATTCCAAAATTGCATTTTATATGTTTCAGATGCAAAATGTTTAAAATCTGATGAAAAATGAGCAATATTTGCATAATTGGCGGTTCGGTCCCCAAGTTTCTAAAATTGTCAAAAATAGTCCCACAGTCGAAATTTCAAAGAAAAATCATCAAAGGTCCTTTTTAAATCATAACTTGTCAAAATTAGTCCTTTGGTGAAAAATATAAAAGTTTGAGAAAATTACAAGTTTGGTCCTCCAAGTTTGAAAATTGGCAAAATGGTCCACGGAAAATCGAAAATGGCAACTTTGGTCCTTGTAATATTAACACTTGTCAATTTCAGTCCTTGGAGCAACTTTGAGACATTGGCGACCTAGGTCCCTACAGTTTGAAATTACAATTGAGTCCTTGGTTATTTAGACCCTTCACACCTTTTGGACTTGTCAATTGCAAATGACCCCCTTGCCTTAAAAGCCTTTTGGACCCCCACTTTGACCCTCCCTATTATTAAAATCCTCAGTCAAACCCGGTTACGCCTGACGCCCTCTCCCTCATGGGTAACACCTCCCATCATCACCATTGCACGCAACCTTCTGCTAACACTCCACCTCCTTCATCATTTCCACCCTCCTCCAAACACATAACTCCAAGATGCATTGATTGCACCTTCCCCCAAACCCTCAAGCTCAATTTGGTTAAAACCACTTTTGGCGTAAAACTTTTAAACGGCTAGGATCACTTCACACATCCAATGGTCAAATTTGTTCTTTGGGATCCACTCATAGGAGAGAGATAAGACTACTTGGGTGTATAAAAGACAAGAGGAAGCAACAAGAGAAGAGAGTTAGTTTTATTTTTTTGAAGTGTATGTCGTTTTAAGTTAAACATGTCTTAAATAGTTCTTAAGTGTAATTTCAGGTTTATGTGTATCAAACTCAAGTGTTTTAATGTATTGCAACCTTTTTTAAGTATCAATTTGAGCTTATGATAAGAATTCTTATTTCAAGGTCCACTTTTTGAAAAATTAAAACTTCGAGGTTCTTATGTAAAAGCTTCCATGACTTATTGTCCCACTCAAACAAGCTTATAGAAGCTTATTATAGCTTTGTGTAAGCTTAAACTTAAATTTCATGCAACTTTGGAATTTGGTCAAAATAAGTCAAAGATGGAGCAAAAGTGATGCAGAAAGGGTAAATGTTGATTCAGACATGAATGTGGGTTGATCGGAAGATGGGTTGGATAAAATAGGTTAGAGGTTCTTGGGTTCACAGGATTCAAGCCATAGTGGCTTTGGACCTTTGTAAGTTATTTTCACAAGTTCTTGCATACAATGTATTTGTATTCATAATCTGTTAAAACCTGTTTAATTATATGTGTTTAGGTGCTCGGTTAACTTAGTTTGATCATTGAAATTAGATAAATAAAAGTTAGATCAGTTTTAGATTGCAAAGCAGTTGAGATAGGGGTGTTTGGATCTGGCGATCTATCGTCTTTTAGGCTTATTCAGTGGTTAATTTCTATTGGTTCATGTTTGTTAAGCATAATTGAGCTCATTCAAGTCTTGGTTTGGTGCTGCTAGTTCAAAAGTCAAACATCATTAAAATCTGTCTCAACTGCTCCCTTTGTTGGAATTTTGGATTAACAAAACCTTGTTTTGTGTTTAGAATTGTTAAACATTGCTTGCATTGTGCTTATTCCATCATATTACTTCATCATCAGTCATAAAATCAAGATCAAACTCCATAAAAGTCAACCTTTCAAATTTGCTTCAAAAGTCAAAAGTTCTGCAAAGTCGTTTTTCAACTAACTAGAAGGATTTTCATTGTTTCAGGTTAAGAGCAAAACTTGGTGAAACTTGTTGTTTTATAATCTCCTGTTGGTCTAATTTCTTGTTAGCATTTTTGTGTAATTTTGTGGATTTTTATAAAGATCAAAAGTGCTTATCAAAATGATAGTAAGTGCCACGTCTTGAGGTTGCTGCTTGGACTTGTGATTCTTGCAACCCTTGCACAGAGGTCTCTAGAGCTTGTCTAGGTCTCTAATTTGGTATTTTAGTACTTAGCCAGGTTGTCTTGAGGTTCCAGCTTTTGCTCTTTAGTTTCCGGCTTATTTGAGTGCTTGTTCTTAGCTTAAAGTTGGCCCGGAAATCTGTTTTAGCTATAAAGCTCAACACATCCAAATCTGTTAATCTTGCATTCCAGTATTTAAAACTTGTTGTTTTTAGTTGCATTTCAGTACTTATAGCATATTTAGACTTCATGTCGATTGGGTAGCTTGTTTTGTTCATTTGGCTTATTAAAGTGCTTATTTATAAGCACTTGCTATAGATTTCATTTTCTTGCAAACAAGCACTTGTTTTTCCATTTTTCCTAAATTCCTAATATTATTTTAGAGTTTTCCTGAAATTTTCAGATTTTTCTAAGTTGATTTGCTATTTTTCTTAATTTAAATTAGTTTTTAAGCATTTTTAATTAGCTTTAAATACAAATAATTAAGAAAAGGTTCAAAAAAATAATTTGTCATTTTTCTTAAGTTAGGAAAAATATAAAAAGTAAAAAAAAGTAATTTTCCAGATTTTTCATAGTTTATTTTGTAATTTTTAGTAATTTAATTAGTTTTTAATAGTTTAAAATTCATAAAAAATAGAAAAATAATCAGAAAAATACAAAAATAGTTTTGAAAATTCTATTTTGTTATTTTAGATTTTTCTAAGTCAAAAGTTTATTTTTCTAGCTTGGTTTCATATTTTCTTGTATTTTAGGTTAATATTTAATAGTTAAAATTAGTTTTTAATTAATAATAATTACTTAAATAATTGTAAAAATATTTTTCTTTTTCTTAAACTTTTCTTTTATCATTAGGATTGTAAAAATATCATTTTCATATTTTTAGGGTTAATATTGTGTAAGTTTCACATTTTTATTTGTACGTCGCGTAGTTTTTAAATTCAGTTTTATAAAAACATAAAAACAAAAACATCATTTTAAAAATAGTGATAGCGTTTATTTAATAGTTTTTATCTTTTTAATTTCCTTTAATTTGCATTTTAACCCTTGTAGTTTATGTCCTTCTTACGTAGTTATAATAATTCACAAATCTCCTTTTTCGTTCAAATCTCCCGATCACTATTCGTTTGATAATCCATTGCATAGCTCATTTGGGACATAACGACCGAGGAGACCCTATACTCCTCAGATCTTCATTGCATTAGTGCTTGAGCAGTTTTAAAGCGATTCTGATTACGCCATTCACAAGTGGCGAGCTTGAGTGATTTAAGCTTATTTGACTTACGCATCAAATTTTTGGCGCCGCTTAGGGAATTTGTGCTAATTGTCTTCGTCTAGCAGTTAGTTGTTTGAATACTCACTCATTTGTTCATATCATCCATATCTATCTATATATATATCCATATTTTCTTATAAAAATCCAAAAACCCAAAAACATCCAAAAACGTATAAAACACAAAAATATTTTTCCTTTTGTTTCTATATATGTATCAAAAAAATAAAAATACAAAAAGATTTGTCGTTTTCTTTAATAAATAACAACATAAAAGATTACCACCTTAAACCAAAGGCGTGCACTACCTAAGCGGGGGTGCGGCCATAATAAGTTCGAACTAAAGATTTAAAACTTGCCTTTGTGTCCTTGTGATTGGTGTACCTTTTCAAAAGCCATTCATATTGTGATTATTGGTTAAGTTCACTGTTGTTTTGCCTCGATTTTGTGTTAATTGATTTTGTTGGTATATCTACTTATCATAACCAGAAAACCCATAAAGATTCTTCTCACCCCATTTTTATAAACGTCTTCATAATTCCCATTTCTCTCCTTAACTCTGAGTTTCCTTAGAGTTAACCCTTGTATATCTTTTCGCTCTTCTAGATCTGTAAGCCCATTTCGAGAGCTTATCAAGATTCCAAGAAGGCGTGTTCGTAGACTTCTGCTCCATCGTCGGATCTGAGATCGGTTTATTCGCTTACTACTTCGTTATCATGGCGGACGAAATTCCTATGTGCGAGCTTCTCCAGGCACCCATCGACGGGTATGGAGATGCTATTGTTTATACCGCCATCGTGGCTGAAAATTTTGAACTCAAGACCGGGTTACTGAATCTTGTAACTTCAAATCAGTTCTACGGTTTTGGCGGGATGATCCTCATGCTCATATTCGATGGTTTAACAAGATTGCATCTACCATCAAATATAAGAATGTCCCTACGATCTTTGTTAAGCTTCTTACATTCCCATTTTCTCTTGAGGGGCAAGCCGGTTTGGCTTGAAAACAACCCCTCAGTCAATTGAGACATGGGAAGATCCGGTGAAGAAATTTGTGAATGAATTCTATCCACCTTCCAAAACCACGAGTCTAAAAAATGAAATCATCAAGTTCACTCTGAAGTTTGATGAATCCTTGATGAATCGTGGGATCGTTTTAAGGAATTGCTCCGCAAATGTCCTCACCACGGTTTCTCCGAGTTGATGCAACTCGATACTTTCTACAATGTAGTGAGTCAATCTGATCAAGATTCTCTCAATTCCTCGCGGGAGAAATTTCCTAAGCAAAGCTGTCAAAGAAGCTTTAGCGATAATCGAAAACAAGTCTAAAGTCCGCCTTTACTTACGAAGCAAGCGGTTGTTTCCCAAGTCAGTGTTGGACCTTCTTCTTCATCGCCCGTGAGTCAATCTAGCACCGATGCTAAGATAGATAAACTTACGGAAGCTATTCAAGCTTTGGTTCTCTCCAACCAGAAGAAAGTCTCTTTTCCACAAACTTCACCTCCTGCTGAAGTTAAGAAAGTGGAAGTCATGTTACTGTGGTGGCCCCATGCTTATTACAACTGTATGGCCACCGATGGTAACCCTTTTGAAGCCAATGCTGTGGGCGGGATGTCTAATCAGGGAGGCAATCAATATCGTGCTCGTAGGACCGAACCACCGTCCTAACCACTACCACTGGACCTCCGGTTTCAATCAAAACCGTGTCGAGAATCAAAAGAGACCAAACCAAGGTTTTCAAAACCAAGGTAATTTCAGTCCAAACAACGGTTTTCAGAATCAGAATCAAAGTTTCCAACACCAAGGAAATTACAATAGAAACCAGTCGGGGAAATTTCAACCAAGGGTATTTTCATGCCAATAATCAAGGAAATTTTCAGAATCAAGGCCCTAATCCTAACAATAGAGGCGGAATTTTCTGTGCAAGACTCAAGCCATTGTTCCAACTGGACCATCATTTGATGAGTTGTTGAAACAATTCATGAAATCCCAAGAGGAAATGAATCGGTTGTTGGTTAGCCGATTTCGACATCAAGAAGTCTTTAAATGATCGACCCTCGGGCTCAGGTACTTTACCTAGCAACACGATCGCTAATCCGAGAGGCGATGCAAAGCGTCACAACCGGAAGTGGTGCTTCTTATGATGGACCCGCTATTCCTACTACCTCTTCTTCTTCTTCTCTCCCGAAGGTAGTGGAAAGCGAGCACGAGGCGACTAAGGACAAGGAACTTCCTACTAACAACGGAAGTACCAGTAATGTCCATCCTCGGGTTGTCCGAAAACCAAAACCAAGCACAGGTTGTTTTGAACCTCAGTTGGTAACCCTAAATCCAAAACTTCTATTCCTTACCCCTCACGTTTACATGAGCAAAAGCTCTACGAGAAAGCTAGTCATCAAATGGAAAAATTCTTTCAAATTTTCCAAGAACTACACTTTGACATAAGCTTCGCGGATGCCATCATGTTGATGCCCAAGTTTGCATCCACTCTGAAACACATGTTGAGCAACAAGGAAAATTTGTTTGAAATGGCTAAGACTCCTTTGAATGAAAATTGCTCAGCAGTCTGTTAAAGAAGCTTCAGAAGCTAGGAGATCCGGAAAATTTCTTCTTCCTTGTGTTTTCTGGGATGATTGAATGCTTTGCCCTTGCGATCTTGGTGCAAGCATCAATCGATGCCGTATTCAGTGTGGAAGAAACTTTCTCTTCGGAACTTATTCCTACTGCATGACTCTTGAGCTTATGAGACCGATCTATATCGCGTCCCCTTGGCATCGCCGAAGATGTATTCGTGAAAGTAGGAAAGTTCCATTTCCAGTGATTTTGTGGTTGTTGATTTCGATCGATCCTCGAGTTCCCCTCATTGTTGGGCGGGGATTCACGAGGGGCGGGCGTGCTCTCATAGATGTATTTGAGGAAGAAATCACTTTCGCGTGTGGGTAATGAAGCATTACCTTTAACCTCGATCAGACTTGAGGTACTCCTCAAACTATGATATTGAATCAATTAATCGAGTTGATTTAATTGATATTGCTTCAGAGGAGTACTCTCAAGAATTTCTTGGTTATCTTCATAATTCTGTGAGTGGGAATTCCAATTCCACCACATCTTCTCAACCTATCATTGCCGACTCTTCCCCTCTCTCACTCCGTTTGAGGGAGGTGACTTCTTTCTTGAAGAGATCGATGAATTTCGGCTCTTGATGAATCAATTCCGCTGGAATTGATGGTGTTTATGATTGAGAGGGGATATTCTTTATCTTGAGCAATTGCTTAATGAAGATCCATTACCTTCGCTCCCTCCGAAAGAGATCCGCGATTGAAATCAAATCAGTACAAACATCTCTTGATGAATTTCCGAGGTTGAACTTAAGGACCTACCTCCTCATCTCGAGTATGCATTCTTGGAGGGTGATGATAAATTACCAGTCATAATTGCTAAAGACTTAGCTGAGGAGGAGAAAACTGCTCTCATAAAGGTCTTGAAGTCACACAAGCAAGCAATTGCTTGGAAACTCTCCGACTTTAAGGGTATCAACCCGAGTTTTGTACTACAAAATCTTAATGGAGGATGACTTCAAACCAGCAATCCAACATCAGAGAAGGGTGAATCCTAAGATTCACGAGGTTATCAAACAAGAGGTTCTCAAACTTCTTGATGCTGGTTTAATTTACCCTATCTCTGATAGTCCTTGGGTTAGCCCAATTCATTGCGTTCCAAAAAGGGTGGCATTCTTGTTGTCACGAATGAAGAAAAGCGAGTTAATTCCACTTCGATTGGTTACGGGATGGTGTGTGTGTATTGACTATCGTAAGTTAAACGAAGCCACCCGTAAAGACCATTTTCCTCTACCCTCATGGACCAGATGCTTGAGAGATTAGCAGGGAACAAGTATTATTGTTTCCTTGATGGTTTCTCGGGTTACTTTCAGATCCCCATTGATCCATGGATCAAGAAAAACCACATTCACGCCCATACGGGACATTTGCCTACTGAGGCGTATGCCTTTTGGCTTATGTAATGCTCTGGCAGCGTTCCAACGATGTATGATGGCCATTTTCCACGACATGATCGGGAAACAATGGAGGTGTTTATGGATGACTTCTCGGTCATTGGGGACTCATTTCAGACATGTCTCTCCCATTTAGACAAAATGCTAAAACGGTGTGAAGACACCAATCTATGTCTAAATTGGGAGAAGAGCCACTTTATGGTCAAAGAAGGCATAGTCCTTGGCCATAAGATTTCCAAAAGCGGGATTGAGGTAGATAGAGCAAAAGTTGATGTTATTGCTAAATTGCCTCATCCTACTACCGTCCAAGGTATTAGGAGTTTTCTAGGTCATGCCGGGTTTTATCGTAGATTCATTCAAGATTTCTCTAAAATCGCTCGGCCAATGACCCATCTTCTCGAAAAAGATGCTCCTTTTATCTTTTCTCCTGAGTGCATCGAAGCTTTTGAAACACTAAAGAAAAAGCTTACGGAAGCACTCATTCTAGTTGCCCCATTTGGGATTTACCCTTGAGCTCATGTGCGATGCAAGTGATTTTGCTATCGGTGCGAGTCTTGGGGCAGCATAAAACTAAGCATTTTCAGCCGATCCACTACGCAAAGCAAAACTATGGTGAAGCTCAAACCCATTACACCACTACAGAAAAAAAAGAATTATTAGCTGTGGTGTATGCGTTTGAAGTTTCGCCATACCTTATCTTGACCAAATGCGTGGTGTACACGGATCACTCGGCACTCAAATATCTCTTTGCAAAACAAGATGCAAAGCCGAGATTGCTCTGTTGGGTTCTCCTCCTGCAAGAATTTGATATCATTATTCGTGATAAAAAAGGTGAGAACACGGCTGGCGATCATCTGTCCGATTAGAGAACCCTCACCGGATGTGTTCGAGAAAAAAGAAATAAACGAAACATTTCCTCCCGAAACACTCAATGTGGTTTCTTTTAGGTGGAGATTCTTCTACCCCATGGTTTCTTGACTTTGCAAATTACCATGCGGGTAACTTTGTGGTGAAAGGGATGTCGTCCCAACAGAAAAATAAATTCTTTAAAAATGTGAAACATTATTTGGGACGACCCTACTTGTTTAAAATTCTTGCGGATCAAGTCATCCGGCGATGTGTATATGGTCAGGAAGCTATTGACATTCTCAAAGCTTGCCATTCTGGACCTACTTGGGGACATCATAGCCCCAACTACACCGCCAAGAAGGTGTTTGATTCCGGGTTCTATTGGCCCACAATCTACAAGGATGCCCATGAATTCGTCAAAACCTGTGACGCTTGTCAACGTCACGGGAATATCTCACAAAGGAATGAAATGCCGCAAAACGCCATTCAAGTGTGTGAAATTTTTGACATCTGGGGCATTGACTTTATGGGGCCATTTCCTTCTTTCCGTGGTAACAAATACATACTCGTGGCCGTTGACTACTTGTCAAAATGGGTTGAAGCTAAGGCTTTACCTACCAACGATGCCCGAGTTGTTGTGAAATTCTTAAAATCCTTATTTGCTAGGTTTGGAACTCCACGAGCCATAATCAGTGATCGTGGTACGCATTTCTGCAATGACTAATTTGAAAGAGTCATGCGAGAAGTATGGTGTAACTCACCGTCTATCTCTGCGTACCACCCCAAACAAAGTGGGCAAGTAGAAGTTTCTAGCAGGGGATAAAAGAATTCGGAGGGACGGTTGGTGAAAACCGTGCCTCTTGGTCGGATAAGCTAGATGACGCCTTTGGGCTTTCGTATGCACTTACAAAACACCCATCGGGTGCACTCCATACAAGCTGGTGTACGGGAAGGCATGTCATCTACCGGTTGAGCTTCGAGCACAAGGCATCTTGGGCCTTGAAGCATGCCAACCGACATTGAGCGGTGGTGATCACCGGAAAGTTCAAATGAATGAATTAAATGAACTCCGTGATCAAGCTTACGAGAACTCTTTGATCTACAAACAAAAGACAAAGAAGATTCATGACTTCAAAATCAAGAACCGCGTTTTCAACGTTGGTGATCGAGTCCTTCTTTTCAATTCAAGATTGAAGATTTTCTTGGGAAAGCTCAAGTCCGTTGGTGCGGACCATTTACCATTGCTAAGGTTTATCCATATGGAACCATTGAGTTATCTCAACCCGATGGTCCAAACTTTAAAGTGAATGGTCATCGAGTAAAGCATTACTTTGGAGAGGACATTCCATCCATGGTTGTCCTGGATTTACAAACTTTTCCCATGAACCAATGAATGCGGGGATCGAGTCAAGCTAGCGACTCGGGAATCAAAAAAGATAGCATGCCATATGGGTTTTCACCCATATTTACGAAATTTGTCGAAGTTTGTTCGGTTAGCCATTCACAAGTGGCTAGCTTGTGTGACAAAACTTGATTTAGCTTCTCTCTCTACTTTCTACCACCCAGTGTGGGGGTTGCCCACATGTTGTGTATATAAATCTTCTTAAAAAAATCATCCTTCTAAATAATGGCCGTAGTATTTCCTTTTCGTTCTTAGTTTCGGCATAACCGCCGGTACTTTGAATATTGAGGGCAATATTCATTTCTAAGTGTGGGGGAATTCTCACGAATTTTATCATGTAATTATACCGCCCAATTCCCGCATTTTTGGCCAAAATTTTTTTTGGAGCAAGTGTTTACACTTACTCAATTGGTTATCAGATCGCCTTGTCTAATAAACTAAAGGATTGGCTAATCCGGGAGCAAAGCGGCTCTTGGTAAAGATATCTCAAATCCGTTGACGGCTTGCAATTTGCCCAAAATTGTATGGTATTCAGCTCACCATATCCTAAAAGTGAAGAGTTGGCTAGCCCGAAAGTTTATGGCTTGTGGTAAAGCGGTGGAAAAACCATAATTAGTAATCAACTCACCAAAGATAATATTGATAATTTATCTAAGAGTTGGCTAGTCTAGAGCAAACGGCTTCGGTAAAGACAAAATCAAATCCGTTGAAGAAATTTGGTGGTTTGCTCAAAATCACATGGTTATCGTTGTACCATGGTTCTTACTTGAACTGAAACATTTGGCTACTCCCGAAGTAATGGCTTTTGGTAAAGAGATTCAAATCCATTAAGTTTTTCTCAAAAGATTGCTAGGGACTAGCAATAGTTTAGTGTGGGGGATTGATGAGTGTGTAAATACTCATCATTTTGGTTTATCTGAACGCAAAACGTCTAAAATGCTTTCAGAAATGCATCAAAATCTTGAAAATATTCCAAAATTGCATTTTATATGTTTGAGATGCAAAATGTTTAAAATCAGATGAAAAATGAGCAAAATTTGCATAATTGGCAGTTTCAGTCCCCCAAGTTTCTAAAATTGTCAAAAATAGTCCCTGAGTCGAAATTTCAAAAGAAAATTCATCAAAGGTCCTTTTTAAATCATAACTTGTCAAATTTAGTCCTTTGGTGAAAAATTTAAAAAGATTGAGAAAATTACAAGTTTGGTCCTCCAACTTTGAAAATTGGCAAAAATGGTCCCTGGAAAATCTGAAAATGGCAAATTTGGTCCTTGTAATATTAACACTTGTCAATTTCAGTCCTTGGAGCAACTTTGAGACATTGGCCTAGGTCCCCTAGGTTTGAAATTACAATTGAGTCCCTTGGTTATTTAGACCCCTTCACACCTTTTTGGACTTGTCAATTGCAAATGACCCCCTGCCTTAAAGCCTTTTGGACCCCCACTTTTGACCCTCCCTATTATTAAAATCCTCAGTCAAACCCAGTTGACTGCCCTTTCCCTCTCCCTCACGGGTAACACCCTCCCATCATCACCATTGCCTGCAACCTTTCTGCTAACACTCCACCTCCTTCATCATTTCCACCCTCCTCCAAACACATAACTCCAAGATGCATTGATTGCACCTTCCCCCAAACACTCAAGCTCCAGCTGGTTAAAACCACTTTTGGCGCCAAAACTTTTTAAACGGCTAGGATCACTTTCACACATCCAATGGTCAAATTTGTTGCTGGGATCCACTCATAGGAGAGAGATAAGACTACTTGGGTGTATAAAAGACAAGAGGAAGCAACAAGAGAAGAGAGTTAGTTTTATTTTTTTGAAGTGTATGTCGTTTTTAAGTTAAACATGTCTTAAATAGTTCTTAAGTGTAATTTCCAGTTTATGTGTATCAAACTCAAGTGTTTTAATGTATTGCAACCTTTTTTAAGTATCAATTTGAGCTTATGATAAGAATTCTTATTTCAAGGTCCACTGTTGAAAAATTAAAACTTCGAGGTTCTTATGTAAAAGCTTCCAATGACTTATTGTCCCACTCAAACAAGCTTATAGAAGCTTATTATAGCTTTGTGTAAGCTTAAACTTAAATTTCATGCAACTTTGGAATTTGGTCAAAATAAGTAAAAGATGGAGCAAAAGTAATGAAAGGGTAAATGTTGATTCAGACATGAATGTGGGTTGATCACAAGCGATGGGTTGGATAAAATAGGTTAGAGGTTCTTGGGTTCACAGGATTCAAGCCATAGTGGCTTTGGACCTTTGTAAGTTATTTTCACAAGTTCTTGCATACAATGTATTTGTATTCATAATCTGTTAAAACCTGTTTAATTATATGTGTTTGGAGATGCAGTTAACTTAGTTTGATCATTGAAATTAGATAAATAAAAAGTTAGATCGGTTTTAGATTGCAAAAGCAGTTGAGATAGGGGTGTTTGGATCTGTGATCTATCGTCTTTTAGGCTTATTCAGTGGTTAATTTCTATTGGTTCATGTTTGTTAAGCATAATTGAGCTCATTCAAGTCTTGGTTTGGTGCACCTGCTAGTTCAAAAGTCAAACATCATTAAAATCTGTCTCACTTTGCTCCTTTGTTGGAATTTTGGATTAACAAAACCTTGTTTTGTGTTTAGAATTGTTAAACATTGCTTGCATTGTGCTTATTCCATCATATTACTTCATCATCAGTCATAAAATCAAGATCAAACTCCATAAAAGTCAACCTTTCAAATTTGCTTCAAAAGTCAAAAGTTGAAGTCACGTTTTCACTAACTAGAAGGATTTTCATTGTTTCAGGTTCGAGCAAAACTTGGTGAAACTTGTTGTTTTATAATCTCCTGTTGGTCTAATTTCTTGTTAGCATTTTTGTGTAATTTTGTGGATTTTTATAAAGATCAAAAGTGCTTATCAAAATGATAGTAAGTGCCACTTTTGATTGCTTGAACAGCGGGACTTGTCTGCATTCTTGCAACCCCACAGAAGGTCTCTAGAGCTTGTCTAGGTCTCTAATTTGGTATTTTAGTACTTAGCCAGGTTGTCTTGAGGTTCCAGCTTTTGCTCTTTAGTTTCCGACTTATTTGAGTGCTGTTCTTACTTAAAGTTGGCCCCAGAAATCTGTTTTAGCTATAAAGCTCAACACATCCAAATCTGTTAATCTTGCATTCCAGTATTTAAAGCTTGTTGTTTTTAGTTGCATTTCAGTACTTATAGCATATTTAGACTTCTGTATCATGGGTAGCTTGTTTTGTTCATTTGGCTTATTAAAGTGCTTATTTATAAGCACTTGCTATACTTGATTTCATTTTCTTGCAAACAAGCACTTGTTTTCCATTTTCCTAAATTCCTAATATTATTTTAGAGTTTTCCTAAAATTTTCAGATTTTTCTAAGTTGATTTGCTATTTTTCTTAATTTAAATTAGTTTTTAAGCATTTTTAATTAGCTTTAAATACAAATAATTAAGAAAAGGTTCAAAAAAATAATTTGTCATTTTTCTTAAGTTAGGATAAATATAAAAAGTAAAAAAAGTAATTTTCCAGATTTTTCATAGTTTATTTTGTAATTTTTAGTAATTTAATTAGTTTTTAATAGTTTAAAATTCATAAAAAATAGAAAAATAATCATAAAAATACAAAAATAGTTTTGAAAATTCTATTTTGTTATTTTAGATTTTTCTAAGTCAAAAGTTTATTTTTCTAGCTTTGTTTCATATTTTCTTGTATTTTAGGTTAATATTTAATAGTTAAAATTAGTTTTTAATTAATAATAATTACTTAAATAATTGTAAAAATATTTTTCTTTTTCTTAAACTTTTCTTTTATCATTAGGATTGTAAAAATATCATTTTCATATTTTTAGGGTTAATATTGAGTAAGTTTCACATTTTATTTTATGCGTCGTAGTTTTTAAATTGATTTTATAAAAACATAAAACAAAACATCATTTTAAAAATAGTGATAGCGTTTATTTAATAGTTTTTATCTTTTTAATTTCCTTTAATTTGCATTTTAGCCCTTGTAGTTTATGTCCTTATTACGTAGTTATAATAATTCACAAATCTCCTTTTAAGTTCAAATCTAGCGATCACTATCGTTTGATAATCCATTGCATAGCTTCATTTGGGACATAACGACCGGGGAGACCCTATATCCTCGGATCTTCATTGCATTACGTGCTTGGCGGTTTTAAATCGATTACTTGAATTCACAAGTGGCAAGTGATTTAAACATTTGTACGCATCAATGATGCATCACATGATGTCATATGTTGTATTTCTATTTTTAGAAATATGCAAGTACTTAAGTTAGTGTTTGGTTTTAAGAACCTAACACATTCTAAAAACTACTATCATACATAATGATTAGAGTCATATCAAGATGTCACTAATCATAAATGTAAATGCTTGAATGATGAATATATTGTTTGAAAAATCTTGTTTTAATATCTATTAAACTTGACAAGCTTTAATCTTTTATACAAATTAAATTTACTTTTGTCGTTAACAAAACTTAGGTAAAGATCAAAAATATAAATAACGTTTAATGGCGATATTTGTATTAACAATCTCCCCCTTTTTGTTGAGGACAAAATATAAATTTATTTTTATAAAAGATACAAAGTTTGTGTAAGAGTTATAAAAATATTAGTTTTAGAACTTGAAAAGAGAATGATAATGCAAGTGTATGATGTTTGACTTTTTATGAAAGTCAAAGTATTCACTAGTTGATGCATGATGTTGACTTTTTCAGAAAGTCAAAGTATGCGATTGACTTTTTAAGAAAAGTCAAGTATTATCAATGATGTATCTGTTTGACTTTTGAGAAAGTCAATGTCGGTTGACTTTTAGAAAAGTCAAATATAATCAAGTTCTATATTTTCTCCCCTTTTTGTCTCAACAAAAGAAGAGGCTATCTTGGAATGTAATGAGCAGAGCCATTATCTCCCCCTTGATCAAAGCTCCCCCTAAATTGGGTGCTTAATGGGAAGATACATGGATTGTGAAAATAAAGCTACAAAAAAAATGTTAGTAATAATGATCATTTACAAGCATTCCCAAACACTATGTAAAAGTACCAACAATATAATAAAAACACCATTCATTAGTTAAAATTTTCATGAAAAAAAATCATGAAAGGAGAACACAATGATGTGTTTTAGTACAAGAAAAAGAAAATAATCCTAAGAAAAAAAGAACTAGAAATGCTAATCTATGACCATCCTAATTAGATGGTGGATGAGAAAAGCGTTGAGCTCAAGGATATGATTGAGGATGAACCTCATTTCCTCTTGGAAGTCATGGACCATAACCCGGGTCCTTTCCACGGTTTGGGCCGTTTGCTCACAAGTTGAGCAACCATGCCTAGGGGTAGTATGTTTGGGAAGGTTGTGGTGGTGGAATGGTAGATGTGTTGGTGGTGTTGGGAATGTTTGGGGTGGTCATGATGGAGGCAAGCAAAGCATTTTGCATTTGCATAGTCTCACTTAAGTGAGAATCCACCATGCCTTTGAATTAGTGGAGGTTGTGGAGTTTCGCTTGAATCTCCTCTCTAGTGGGATTGGCATCCCACATGCACTCCTCAATGTCCTCAAGATGAGGGGACATTGATGTTGGGAGTGGATGATCCCCATACAAAGGACCATGAATGTCTTTGTGAATGGGGTGGAAGAGAAGAGGTTTTGGCCCTAGTGGGGCGTTTGGGTCAAAAGATGACCTTGGTGATTCATGAGCTATTTGCTCAATTGTGCCAAAGGATGGCAATGGTGGTGGATGATTTGGCCTAGGAGGCAAGTCATCCAAGTCCTCCAAGAAAGGATTTGGTGAAGTCGGTGGAGTGGAAAATAACTCCATAGGAATGAGAGAGGAGACCTTGGTGGTGAAGGTGGTGAGGGTGTTTTGGATGTTTGGATGGGTGCCGGTGGAGGTGAAGTTGGTGTTTTTGTAGGTGGTGGAGTGGTGATCACAATGTGTGATTGAGTAGGTGTAGCCAAGGTAAGGCTTGTATCATCTCGAATGGGAGATGAGATTGTGAGTGGAGAAGACTCGGATGAGGAGCTAAGGTTAACAAAGCAACAAGGCCTCACACTAATTCTAGCGGTTTTCTTGCAAGGTTTTGGAGAGGATTTTGTCATTTTTGACTTGGGTTTTCTTTGCTAGATAATAGTAAGAATGAAGAAGGTGTGAGGATGATCATGGTAAAACCTCTCAATTTATAGAAGTGAAAAATTGTTGAGAAATGTGTTTGATTTGATGTTAAACCATTGAAGAGATGAGGTTCCTAATGATTTGGAAGTGGGTTGAATGCTAGTCATATCACCAAAGTCAATCCATTCAAGAGAGATGGAGTGAAGAAGAAAAGATTTGCAATAAATGTGTTCTAATAAGTGGAATTTCCTAATATCGAGATCACTCACGGTTTGAAGGTACCAAAAATTTGGTTCCTTCCTTTATGCAAAAGGGCTCCTTGGGTGGATTTTTCAAATTTTTGAATTTTGGTGGGAAATGGATTTCTTATATACCTAAGTGAATTATACTAGTTCTAATAAGAGTATAAACAAGTTAGGATTGACTTATAAGCATTGGATGGTAATTTGGAATCACGAAATAGTCGAAATTGAGAAAGTTACGAGGATCCACGGCACCAAAATTTACAGACGGAACCCTTAAAAGGGTGCCGTGCAGTCCTATGCAGTATGCATGGCACCAATTCTCATAACAGACGGTACCAAATCGTTGGTGCCGTCTGATCAGTGTAGTGCAGAAAAGTAGACAGAGTGTGTTTTAAGGTATCGTGGACTTTTCCGAAACCTGAAATTTTTCTCAAAAGGTGTTATACTAAACATTTCTAGTTAGGAAAAGTAAATAACACATGTATAAACATAGTGGAGCATAGATTTTGAGCAAAGCTTATTGATTTTCACATTATAGTGAAAATGGGTAAAATTTGATAGCATACTTGTGTTATCCCCCTGCATGAGATTGTTAGCATACAACATTGTTTCAAGTTATATTATCATCCTACATAATAAAAACAACTAAATAGTATCAAACATTAACGATAATGTCTTGTTCCAAACACTCCTTAAAGTACCCTCATTTGTCCAACTTCTTGTAAATCTTGTTCATCATCCTACCAAGGCACTTGAACATTCCCTTAGTTTGCTTGAATTCCGCTGATTCATTCTCTATCTCGGGAAGAGATGCATAATATTCATGAGACTGAAGACGAGAGCTTGGAAGACCATCCTCGGAGCTATTTGATGATGATGATGATGATGGAGTTGGAGGTTTTGCTCTCTTGCCTTTTGTCTTAGCAACTCGTTCATCACTCAAAGGTACAAAGATGTGAGGGATGAGTTCATAGTGAAGGTGCATCCCTTTTGGGGTTGGTGGAATTGGTGCAAAGTTTCTATAGAAACGGGTGAGAAGCATCCCGTATAGAAGAGCAACCGATCCTTGAGTTGGAATATCAATCATTCTCCTAGCTATGTAGTAGGCTAAATTGAATGGTTGTCGGGTGGACAAGTTGTAGAGCATGTGACAAAGGCAAGCATTTATGTGATCCCTATTTCCTATGGTGCTAATGACGTTGACTCTAAGTAGCTCCTCCCATTTCTTAAATTCGGGCTTAAGTTCATTTAGCTCCATTCCATATGGATCTCGGTTTACCTCTTTTCCCTTTCGGGTAACTCGGGTTGTATCACCCTTTGGGTTAAATAGGTGTTCACGGATAACATCCTTATCGGCCAAACGGGTTTGGTAGGGAAGAGTGCGGTCATTGATTGCATCAAGAGCGGTGAGTGACCATTTATCCGAGTAGACACAAGTCCTCGGTTGGGAATTCCTAGCACTTGAGCAAAGTTGGCTAAGGTGATGGTGTAGTCGTTTTGATTGATTCTAAACCTAAGACAAAATTCATCACCTTCTTCATCACTAAAGCGGTCACACTAGCATAGAATTCTAACACAAACCTAGGACAAATTGGTTCATCGATGTCAAGAAGACAATCGAATTGAATGGCGGCTAGTTCTTCACGGAGATTGGTATTTTCAAGGAAGGATGAGTGAATGGTTCTACCCTCATGGAAATGCCTTGATTCTAGACCCTTAAATATTTCTACTTGTTCCTTGGTAAGTCCTTTTGTTTTGTGGTGTTTGGGAATGTAGTTAAGGGTGTCTTTGTGATCATAGAATCTTGCGGCTACCATGGTTATTCCTAAGGACAAGAATTGATATGTTAAAAATGAGAATAAACTTTAACGTTTTGGTTCTAGTGTGTGCCTATATGAAAACAATTTGGAGTTGCGGTTATCTCGACTCATTTTATGCACAAAATGGTTTTAGTGGGGTGTTTGGCAAATACCATGAGATAACCCAAATGCTCCTAATTCAATGTGGCTTCATTTGAATATACCCGCGAATGCATATTAGTTATGCAATACCTTTAGTATTCAAGAGCATGCAAGTGATGAAAATTTAACGTTTCTATTTGTATTAGCAATGAAAAAATTGTTTTCCTACAAGTGAGAAGCTTTTCAAAACTTTTGACATGGGGTGTTTGGTTATTTGAATAAGGCCTTATATTCATTATCTATCAATTAGTGGGAAGCATGATTTGTTTATGCAATATGATAATGTAGTACCTAATTTCAATGACTAGTTATGCATTTTGCCAATTGAATTCATATTTGGTATAAAAGCATACATAAAACCCCATGTAATGATTTGTGATAGTTTTGTGCATAAATAAGAATCCTAGACTCAGAATTAAGAGATAAAATGTAGTTAGGATACTTACAATGATGTTATCTTCAGTGATTAGAGAGTGGAAAGGTGTCAATAATGAGCTTGGTTTAATGTTTACACGTTTTGGTAAAGTGGGTTTTGAGGAAGAAGATGTTTTGTATATAGCGGTTTTGCTTACGTAGACACCACGGACGAGCGACACCAAATATTTGGTTCCGTCGTGTTGTCGTTTGGTGCCGTGGCTCTGATAGCATGTACAAGACAAAATTGTTTTGTTTTGACTATTCTAATGTTTTGGGCTATGTTTATCCTACATGTTTGGTTCCATTAACCCTAAACCAAGTCTAAGAAGATTAAAAGGTTCTCGTTTAAGAGGCTTAGTTAATATTTCGGCAATGTTGTCTTGAGGAGGATACTTTCGATTGAAATGTTTCCTTTTTGAACATTGTCGCCAAGAAAGTGATGACGTATTTCAATATGCTTTGTACGAGCATGTTGAACGGGATTCTTTTTGAGATCGATGGCTCCTTTGTTGTCGCAAAGTATCACAATATCGTTGAGATGAATTCCGTAATCTCACGAGCTTGCTTCATCCAAAGAGCTTGTTGACATGCTTTTCGGTGAGGCGTACTCGGCTTCAGTAGTTGAGATAGCTAAGGTCGTTTGCTTCTTTGCAAACCATGAGGTGAGACAATGTCCAACAAAAGTGCAAATACCACTTGTACTTTTTCTATCGACATAGTCACCGGCATGATCCCAGTCGGCATACACTATGGTTTCTACACCCGTTCCTTTGGGATACCATAATCCTAAACATGTTGTTCCCTTAATGTATCTAAAAATCCTTTTAAGGCTTCTAAGTGTGATGCCTTTGGGTTTTCTTGAAGGCGAGCACATAGACAAACACTAAACATAATGTCGGGTCTACTAGCCGTAAGATAGAGTAGGCTACCAATCATTCCTCTATATTTAGTGTTATCTACGGATTCACCTTCTTCGTCCTTGGTGAGTTTAGTGTCCGAGGACATGGGTGTTTTAGTTGGTTTGGAATCTTCAAGACCAAATTTCTTAAGCATGTCTTTTATATATTTAGATTGGTTAAAAAATATGCCATCTTCTAGTTGTTTAATTTGAAGTCCTAGAAAGAAATTTAACTCACCCATCATACTCATTTCAAACTCGTCGTGCATGATTTTAGAGAAATCATCACATAGCTCTTGACAAGTTGATCCGAATATAATGTCATCAACGTATATTTGAACAATGATAATATGTGATTCCTTTTCTTGGTAAAAAGAGTATTATCTACTAATCCCATAGAGTATTTGTTATCAATAAGAAAAGTCTTAAGTCGGTCGTCCCAAGCTTTTGGTGCTTGCTTAAGACCATACAATGCCTTTTTGAGTTTGAAGACATGATGTGGTTTCTCAAAGTCGGTAAAACCGGGAGGTTGAGCAACATACACTTCTTCGTTAATAAACCCATTAAGGAAAGCACTTTTAACATCCATTTGAAATAATTTAAAGTCATAAGCACATGCATAAGCAAGTAATATTCTAATAGATTCAAGTCTAGCTACCGGAGCATAAGTTTCATCATAATCAATACCTTCTTGTTGATTATAACCTTGTGCAACAAGCCTAGCTTTGTTTCTAGATACTATACCATTTTCATCCATTTTATTTCAAAAAACCCATTTCGTTCCAATTATGGTTTGATCTTTAGGTTTTGGAACTAATTTCCAAACATCATTTCTAACGAATTGGTTTAATTCTTCTTGCATGGCAATTACCCAAGATTCATATTTTATTGCTTCATTTATGTTTTTCGGTTCTATGGTGGATACGAAACAAAAATAATTACTTTGATTTTGGGCTTGTGACCTTAAGGTTCTTTGATTAAGTTGTCCTATGACCTTTTCTAAAGGATGACTTTCAGATTCCTTGATGTTTATAACTTCCTTATTTAATGGTTCATCTTTCTTGTTATCATTAATTTGACTTTCTATTATTTGACTTTCAACTAAGTCATCATCTACCAAAGGTGATGTCTTAGAGGGAGGTGGACTTTCGTCAAATGTTATGTTCAACGATTCCTCGACTATCATTGTTTCTTTGTTTAGGACAATGTAAGCTTTACTAGTTTGAGAATAACCAAGAAATACACCTTCATAAGACTTTGGGTCAAACTTGGTGAGATAATCTTTAGTATTACGAATAAAGCATTTACAACCAAAGACTCTAAAATATCCTAAAGTTGGCTTTTACCTTTATAAAGCTCATATGGTGTTTTGTTTAAGAAAGGACGTATTAAGACTCTATTCAAAATATATGTAGAAGTGTCAACGGCGTTGCACCAAAACTTTTGAGGAATGTTTTGCTCATTAAGCATTGTTCTACTCATTTCTTGAATTGTTCTATTTTTACGTTCTACTACTCTATTAGATTGAGGTGTTCTTGGAGCGGAAAAGTTATGTGTTATACCATTTGTATTACAAAAGTTTCCAAATTGAGTTTCGTTGTCAAATTCACGACCATGATCCGTTCGGATCGACACAATTTTAACACCTAGTAGATTTTGAATTTTCTTGCTAAGAATTTCAAATTTATCAAAAGCTTCATTTTTGGTTTTCAAAAACAACGTCCAAGTAAACCTTGAGTAATCATCTACTATGACCAAAGTGTATAAGTTGCCTCCGTAGCTTCTTATAGCGGATGGTCCAAACAAGTCCATATGTAATAATTCTAGACACTTAGATGTGGACACCATATTTTTATATTTGTGACTACTATGGGTTTGTTTACCAATTTTGCAAGCGTCATAAAAGTGTTGGTCATATTTTAGTTTTGGTAAATTCCTAACTAGTTCTTTTGAAGATAGGTTTTGTATAAGTCTCATATTAGCGTGACCTAAGCGTCTATGGCAAATAGATGAGCTATCATCTAATGTTGTTAGACAAAGTTTGTTGTTATATGTTTTATCTATCTTCATGACGTATATGTTATTTTTCCTAACTCCTTTAGCTATGGTGATACCATCTTTTAGTATTTTACTACCATTTTCATCAAATAGTACTTTATACTTTTTATCACATAATTCGCTAATACTAAGTAGATTAAATCCTAACCTATCCACATGAGCAACATTTTCAATAGTTAGGGAGTTATGAGCGATCGTACCTTTGCCAATGATTTTGCTTTTGAGATTGCTACCAAAAGTGACATTACCTCCGTCATACTCTTGGTATGATGAGAAGAGACTTTTTTTGCCCGTCATGTGTCGTGAGCATCCACTATCTTTTATCCATTCATCAGGTTCCAATCCAACTTTCAAGCATACCTAAGAAGTAAATAACTCAAGCATTTGGTCCCCAATATCTCATGGGTCCGTTTGGGTTAAACATACCATTTATTTGATTCATGTATGGAAATGATGGGTAAGAGTTCCATGACATGTAATATGGAGTTTGATATGGTCTAGGGAAGTTTTGATTCCAACCATTGTGTTGGTAGTTGGGTTGTGCGTTGTGGTTGCTCTTAGGAAATGGGCGTTTGGCAAAAGGTGTTTTATATCGTTGTTGAGTAGTTTTTGATCTAAATTCAGTTTTAGCAAGTCCTACTCGATGTAACTGGTTTTAGTTTAACACTATCATTGGTTTTCTTTGTTACTTTGACAAATTGATGCGGTCCGTATTACGAACATTCGTCATGTTGAAGTACCCACGGCACCATTTTTTCCACGGACGGAACCCTTATTTTGGTTCCGTGCGGTGCGTCTTTATCTTGCAGCAATTTTGACATTGTTCGTCCTTTTCGGCCATTTTGTTTTGACTCTTTGGAATTAATACTTCATTAAATCCTAGCCCATTCATGTCTCATGGTGTTTTATGGATTTTAACTATTTCATCGGCAAGAGCGATGTTTTTGTTAAACCTTTTAAATTTAGAATTATTTTCGATTAAAACATCTTGTGTGAGCTTTAGTTTTTCTATTTCAAGATTAAGCTCTTGACATGATTTACAATCATCGTCATTTGCTTTTCCTTTTTCAAGTCGTTTTGCTTTTCTTTTAACTCATAAACTTCATTTTCCAAAAATTCCTTTTTGGTTTTTTAAAATTTATTTTTAGTTATGATTTTTAGACTTAGCTCACACAATTGATTATATTGTTTTTGCAAAGTGTCATCATCAATAGAAGAATAAGAAGAGTCGGAAAGTACCTCATTTGACTCATGTGCCATTAGGGCGATCTCTTCCTTGCTTGATTCTTCATCGTCTTCACTATCACTCCAAGCACCACTTACAAAAGCTCGTTGAGTTTTGCTTTTAGGTGGCTTGGGACATTCTCCTATGAGATGATTTGCATCACCACATCTAAAACACTTTCTTTCACCTTTACCCTTTTGTCATCCCGATCTTTTCGGAATGGCTTCTTTTCTTCTCGAGGTTGTCGAACTTTCCTCTTCTTCTAAAGAACTTCTTAAATTCTCTAACGGCCATGGCATATTCCTCATCTTCACTACCGGAGCAAGATTCTTCATCATCACTTGATTCCGCTTTTGCTTTTAGAGCAACGGATTTGATCTTCTCCTTTTTTCCTTTGATGATCTCCGAATCTTTCTCCATCACCATTTCATGTACTTTGATGTTACCGATTAGCTCGTCTAGTGACATTTTGAGAGATCTTTTGATTCTTCAATAGCGGTCACTTTAGCTCTCCATTTGGGATGGAGTGCTCTAAGAAATTTCCCGACAAAGTTCTTACTACGAAAAGATTCATCAAGTGCTTTAAGTGATGTAATAATAGTATTAAAGCGAGCAAAGCCACAATCAATGGTTTCATCTTCAGGGATAACAAATTGTTCATATTGTTGAACAAGAAGATAAATTTTGTTATCCTTGACTTGTGAATTTCCTTGATGTGTAACAATCAAAGATTCCCAAATATCTTTGGCGGTTTCACACATAAAAATTCTTTCATATTCTTTTCTAGGTAAAGCATTATAAAGCATCATTATTTTTAGCAACTAATTTCTTTTGTTCATCAACGGAAATATCCTTTGTTGTAGAACTAAAATATCCTTTAACAATAATAAACCAAAGATCTATATCTTTTGATTTTACATATGTTTCAAAACGGTTTTTCCAATAGATAAATCCATTGGTTTCAAAGAGTGGTGGTCTTTGCATAGATTGCCCTTCTTTAAAGTTTTCAGAATCCATGGATCGTTTCAAGTTTATAAAATACAAGTTATTTTAGAAATTCTTGAGCAATGAGGCTCTGGTACCAATTGTAGAAAACTAGAAGGGGGGTTGAATAGTTTACCAATTAAAACTTTGTTTTGAAACTTATTGAAAGATCAATTGATATTGATCTTAGATATGTTAATGAAATATGCAAGCAATATGTAAAGAGTAAATAAGGAAAGAAATGATCAAACCACAACAAGTTGTTTATAGTGGTTCGGTCTACAAGGACTCTTTTTCCTTGCCCTACTCCACTCCCGAGTCTCACACTCGAGAGTTTAACTTCACTAGTCAACAAGCTCCTTTCACCGGCGGAGAAAACCTTTACACTTCGCTAACACTATTTCCGACACTAAGCTAGATGTCGAGTTCTTTCCAAGGGTACAACTACTCCCACACACAATGTATTTTGAGGACTAAAATACTAACCACTCACACTCACAAGATTATGATGGTTTAATACAACAATGAAGTATGAATCAACACTAGATCATACAACACTAAACAAACAAGACTTCCAACTTCTCGTTTAAAGCTTGAATGTGACTTGATCTTCTTTGCTACAAAAGAGATCACTAATATGATATGAAAACGAGTTAGAAAGGTTAGAGAGAAGATATGTATGAGAGTATAATAGAAAGGGATGGAAAACTACTTGGCTTGGCATTGCTATTTATAGCCAAAATGGACAGGAGCATCCACGAACCGCGGAACCCTTAAAAGGGTTCCGCCCGTGTACCTAATTTGGTACCGGTCACGACCAAGATATCAAATCTTGCCAAAGTCAACTCTATCTAAGTGAGATTATGCAAGATATGAAGAGTACAAATCCACACAAAATATCTAATGAAATCTTCCATGATTTCCATGATGCATCACATGATGTCATATGTTGTATTTCTATTTTTAGAAATATGCAAGTACTTAAGTTAGTGTTTGGTTTTAAGAACCTAACACATTCTAAAAACTACTATCATACATAATGATTAGAGTCATATCAAGATGTCACTAATCATAAATGTAAATGCTTGAATGATGAATATATTGTTTGAAAAAGCTTGTTTTAATATCTATTAAACTTGACAAGCTTTAATCTTTTATACAAATTAAATTTACTTTTGTCGTTAACAAAACTTAGGTAAAGATCAAAAATATAAATAACGTTTAATGATGATATTTGTATTAACACATCATAAATCCTCCTAGACCAATTAAACTTCCTTCCCTCAGAAAAACAAATAATAGCTGTAGCAATCTTAGAAGGAAAGTCATCAAATTCAGTGGTCTTGTTACTCATACACATCAACAAGGTGTGTATTAAAAACTTCCATTGAGGTGAAAACAAACTCTTAAAAAAATTTACCTTTTCACCCCTGTGTGTATAACCTAACCTTTCCAAACCAGCAAAAATCTCAACATCTGAAAGATTATCAACACCATCAGCATCATCAAACTTCAAAACCCTTCTAATGATCTCCTCATCAACCAAAATTTCATTTTCATCCACAATAGAACTAAACACCTCTACACCATCAACCTCCTCAAGCTTAGTATTTCCCAAGAACTGATGTATGTAGGCTTTAAAGATGGTTGGTGTGATAGTTAAGCCAAAGTGAATAGGACTGTGAATAAGGAAATCAATCATTTGATGGAAACCTTCAGATCTATTGTTTTTGACCAGGTTAGCAACAAGGTTATGAGTTTGAGAGTACTGGGTCGCCATTGTAATTGATGATGTAAGGGTTGTGGGATTTGTGAATTAAGCAAAGTAAAGTGATTAAGGTTTATGGAGAGAGCCAAGATGAAGTGGTTTGAAGATCAATTAAATGATCTGTCCGTGATTTGGGGAGATAAATATACTTTAGCCAAAGTTACCAAACAGCCCCTGAAGTATCTAAAAACAAGCAGCATGCTATCAGTGGTTAGAAGATCACTACCCGTGGTTTGAAAACAGCTATCCGTGGATACAGAATTGTACTCCAACCAATGAATCATCAGATACAACAAGCAAATTTGTGTCTAAATAAGAGATATCTCACAAAAATATGAAGGATTACACAATTTTTTTTAACACTAGCAGCTGAAAAAATCATAAGCTCCAATGTACATAAATCCTTCATACCTGCAAGTCACAAACAAGAACCAAACACAGAGAAGAGATTTAATGTTAGCAGTGGTTAGAAAAAAGTAGAAGTGGTTCCATAGACCTATCAGTGTTTAGCCAGTGTGCTAAGAACTAAGTCAATATGGTCAACTTCCGGTATTAATATATTTCCAAAACCCAATGATCTCATTAACTCCACAACCACATTTAACCTGCCCCTCATTTACTTACATAAGCCATATCTTTGCTTATAAAAGAATCCCAAACCTCAGATAATACACACATCAATTAAAACCAAAACCCTAATTCCACAAAAATCCACAATCAACAAGCAGCATGTGGAATCCCAGTTGGAATAAACCAGAAGTCATCAATCTAACATCCTCCTCCTCCTCATCATCATCATCATCATCAAGTGATGATTCAAACCCATGGCGGCTGTACCTTCCTCCACAAGAACCAAGACCTAGAAAATCCCCCTTTCTTCCTTCATCGGAAGATGATAGTTTGGTAGATCCTAGTGAGTCATCAAGAGGATCAGATGATTCCACTGAGCGTTTGGAGCCAATCTTTAATAGATTAGATCAAGAGGAATCATAAAAAACAAAACCTTCACCCTCTCACCCTCAACCAAGGCCACGAGCCAAAAATCCACCACTTCCAAAGAACAGAGAGGTGGTTCTTGGTCTTACTGCACCAGTTTTTGGTGCTTCTTTTCATATCGTAAAGGGAAAGGGTAAAAGGAAGATGGAGTGATGCTTTATGGTGGAACGAGTAGATGCGTCAACAGAAGTCTTCTCATATCACAAACCCATCTGCTGTATTCATCTTCATCATCTTCGTTTTCATCAATCCATCCTTCCCATTTTGATCCTTAGCTTCTTCGTCGTACTGGTCATGCATATCCAGCATTTGGAATATATGATATAAGCTAGGATAGATGTAGGAAATCATGTATAGAACTAGTCTTTTAATTGCACTTGAAGTTAATTGTAGTGTAGCGTAAACATTTCTTGAATGAATGAACAATTTAACTTCGTACTTCTTTTGCATTTGTATTTAGCTTTCTTTTATGCAAAATGGTTAGTGGGAACAAAAAGCAACAAGCGATTGGTTTGAACGTAACTATCAATGGTTAGAAACAAGAATAGCAATACCAAGATCACATAATAACAATCCAATACTTATACAAACTTTTACAAAACAAGTTGAGAATTTAGAGATTAATCATTCCATTACTAACAACAAGGTACTGAAACCTTCCCACATCAAATGCTTTAGTGAGAAGATCAGCAACATTGAAATCAGTATGGATTTTTACCATTTGAATCAATCTTTTCTCATTACAATCTCTAATAAAATGATGCCTTATCTCAATATGTTTAGTTCTAGAATGTAAAACTGAATTTTTAATGATGCAAATTGTATTGTTATTATCAATGTAAATCTTAGTATGCATAAAGTTGTACCCAAAATCTAGCAATTGATTCTGAATCCAAAGAACTTGACCCACAACTAGCAACATCCACATATTCAAAGCCGGTTGTAGAATTTGCCATAATAGTTTGCTTTTACTGCCATGAAATTAGTCGCTTCAGCTGACATCCTCCAGGTAGTAGATTTCATATCCAAACTAGCACCAGCATAATCACTATCTGTATAGGCCACCAAATCAAAAGGGAAATCCTTAGAGTACCAAAGGCCCAGTTTAGGATGACCTTTAAGGTATCTAAATATTCTCTTAACAGCATTCATGTGTGAGGAATTTGGTGTGACTTGAAATCTTGCACACATACATCCGAGAACATAATATCGGCCTAGATGCGTGAGATACATCAAAGATCAATCATGGACTGTACAACCGATCAACTTTGGGACTTCCATCATCTGGTAGCGATGGTTTCGAGTCTCCATAGGTGTACTAGCACTCTTCACATCCTGAAACCCAAACTTTTTCAAAACATCTGTTACATACTTGTCTTGACTAATGAAAATACCATCAGTCCTTTGTTGAACCTGTAGCCCCAAAAAAAAGTGAGTTCTCCCATAGAACTCATTCGAAACTTATCATGCATAAGCTTCTCAAAATCTTTGCATAGCTCCTTATTTGTTGAGCCAAAGATGATATCATCTACATAAACTGAACCAGAAAATATCATCCTTGTGCTTCCTAATGAACAAAGTATTATCAATCAACCCTCTTTTGAAGTCATTGTCCATTAAATAAGTAGACAGGCACTCATACCATGCCCTTGGAGCTTGATGCAACCCATACATAGCCTTCCTTACCCTGTAAACCTTGTCAGGATGATCGGGATCTTCAAAACCAGGAGGTTGACAAACATAAACCTCCTCATCAATTGTGCCATACAAAATGCACTTTTAACATCCATCTGATACACAACAAAATTCTTGAATGAAGCATAAGCTAAAAACAATCTAATAGCCTCAATTCTTGCAACTGGAGCAAACACTTTATCATAATCCAAGCCTTCAGTTTGTATGTATCCTTGAGCAACCAACCTTGACTTGTTCCTCACAACAATACCTCTTTCATCCTTTTTGTTTCTGAACACCCATTTTGTCCCAATTGCCCTCTTACCATTTGGAAGATCAACCAATGTCCAAACCTCTTGAAGTTTGAACTGAAGAAGCTCCTCTTGCATTGATTCTACCCAACCTTCTTCAGATAATGCTTCTTCAACTCTCTTGGGCTCCTTTTGAGACAGAAAACATGCAAACAAGCAATTTTGCAGATCTTTATGACTATTTCTTTTGTGAAGTGATCTTACAAAGAAACCTTGTTTAGGGAAGGTTTTTGTATTCTGAACCTTACTTCTTGTTTGAACAGGGGTGTTCAAATTTCCAAAGAATTTGTTCCTTAGGGTGAATCTTATGAATCCTTGTTGAGGTAACAGGACTTTCATGAATGACATGTTCCAAATTAGTAAAATCAGCATTGAAAAAATATCCATGTCTTCATCATCAGTAGGAGTATCAATTTCTATCAAAGCAGGCATATTTGGATCATGTGGATACTCGTCTTCACCAAATAATGGCTTTGCAGTTGGTCCAAAGAAAGTACTATCATCAGTACTTTCAACCGTGGTTTCACTTATGCTTGGATGGTAGAAGTTGGCTTAGCGATTGCTTTCATTATATCTATCCGTGCTTTCATTTGGCTTATCAGTGCTTTCAGAATGCCTTTTCTTCTTTTCAATTTCTTCTACCGACATTGAGTTATCTTTCAACAACTCATCCTTATCATGATGATGATCAACATTTCCTCCAGTTTTCAAGACATCATCATCAGTGGGACCTTGCTTATCAATGATGGGTGAGACAGAACTAGCTTTCCATTTTTCAAACAGATAGAACTCCTGAGGAGAATCAGCTTCCTTAGAAATTGCTTCTGCATCAGAATCCTTTTGAGTACTGCATCAACATTAGTGGAAGTTCCTGCAATGATAGGCTCATAATTCATAGATTTGGTTAGCATATCAATGTTAAACAGCCAGTCCGGTCCTTTGGTCTCAACACTAGGAGTCTTTTCACTAAATTGAACATGTAAGTTCTCTTCAACAATTCTGGTCCTCCTATTGTATACTCTAAAGGCTTTACTATTAGAAGAGTAGCCTAAAAGTATCCATCATCAGCTTTTTCTTGAAACTTGCCTAGGTAGTCTATGGTATTCAAGATAGTAACAGGACACCCAAAGGTTTTGAATGCTATCATTGGCTTCCTATCATGTAACAGCTCATAGGGGTCTTGTTATGAGGCTTTACTACCTTACTTCTATTCTGCACATAACATGCATTGCCTACACTTCATTAAAGGTAGTTGGTAACTTAGACTCGACAACATTGTCCTAGCGACCTCAATTAGTGTTCTATTTTTCCTTTCAGCTACACCATTTTGTTGTGGTGTTCTAGCAACACTAAACTGTCTTTTTATACCCTTAACTACAGGCTGATTCATCACATCATTTTTAAACTCAGTTCCATTATCACATCTGATTATCTTGACCTTATGATTTACTAGATTTTCTATCTTAGTAATGAAACTCTTGAGGATCTCACTAGTCTCACTCTTAGCAGCCAAAAAGTATACCCAAGAAAATCTACTATAATCACCAGTGATAACTAGACAATACTGCTTATGGTTCAAACTTTTAACAAAGGTAGGTCCAAATAAGTCCATATGAAGCATAAACAGTGGTTGTGTAATGGTGTTGGCAGTTTTGGTCTTACAAGAAGCTCTATGTTGTTTTCCTTTTTGACAAGCCACACAGTTCCTTACACTCAAAAACCTTAGAAGGTAACCCTCTTACTAAGTTGCCTTTTACCAGTTTATTGATTGTTTTGTAATTGAGGTGACCTAACCTTCTATGCCATAACTTAGACTCATCTGCAGATGCTTTAGCAAACAAACAGGTTAAGGACCTATTAGGAATTACATCTTTAAGATCAAAACAATATATGTTTTCCTTCCTAGGTACTCTTATCTGTATATACTTCTCATCGGGCATCTTGAATTGGTGACAACACCACACACTCAGTTTCACCAAAAAGTACCCAGTTTTTCTTGTCACACATTTGAGAAACACTGAATAAACTATACTTAAGTCCCTGTACCAGATAGACCTTTTCAAAGTCTAAATTCCCTGTTCTGATTGTGCCTCTGCCAAGTATCTTTCCTCCTTTTGGATCATTACCAAATGCCACATAACCTCCATCAAAAGCTTCAAAATCCTCCAGGTTGCTCCCGTCCCAAGTCATGTGCCCAGAGCAACCACTATCAAAAACTCCTTTATCTTTTAGCTCATCTTGTAGATTGCTGATAAGGTTTTAAAAGGTACCATTTTGAGGGGTCGTTTTAGCCCTTATTTGATCACTTTTGTATCCGTTATTGCTTAATATCGTTCCTTTTCACTTTTTAGGTCTCTTGAAGGCAAAATGCTGGAATGGCACTTATTTGGACGAAAAGGGGCGAATATATGAAGAAAATGGCCAAAGTCGAATCGAGACACTCACAGTGCTGAAAAGAAGCGGCGTCGGTGCTAATTGCGACGCCGTCAGAGGATTTTTGTGACGGGACGAAGCCAAAACTCTTATTTACAAGTGACGGCTTCGGGTTTTAAAAGTTTGAAGGGGACGGCGTCACGGGCATAAGGTGCGCCGTCACAAGCTACAAGATGCTGAAGTAGGCGATACTATTTTGGCCATAACTTTTGCATACGAACTTCGGATTTAGGTGGTTCAAAAGCCCACGCTGATCGAACGAGAAAATCTACAATTTTCTAAAAATGGTTGTGACGCCGTCACTCTTTAGGTGTGACGCCGTCACTCTTTGCCGACAGAAAATCCGCCTATAAATATAACATTATAACTTCACTTTTTGTAAGCCCTAAACCCTAAGTCCGATTCCAGGGTTTAGGTAGGTGTTTTTACAGCAACTTAAAGGGTTTCAAACACTCCATAAACATCGTGTAATGATTTGTTTGTTAACTCCTATGGTATGTCTTCAATTATCACAATTGTTGCTTGCTCTTCATTAATTATGCTTGGCTAATTCACCTAGTGTTTGCTTATGATTGTATGAAACTTGTATATAATTAATTAGATCTTATTGATTTCTTAGTGATGTTTGTGTCTATCTTCATCATTAGGGTGTGACAATTTCAATGAGTCTAATTGGTTTAGTTTATAATTCTTGCATCCTACTGTCTCTTGTTTGATTGGTTGTCTCTTATCTTAATTGTTAATGATCTAGTAATGCGATAGGTCATTCGTTGTGTACTTAATGCTTGATTCATCTTTGTGAACCTTAGAATATGATTACTTGAGTAGTTGTAGGCTAAACCATCCAAAGCGTGCCTTAGAGTAAGAGTTTATTATCCCTAGTGGGTTTTGTAGATGAGACCCTTTGGTAAGTTCAAAGAGTTAGGGAGAAACGCATATCCTACGACTTTAGACACACAACGCGTTAAGAATAAGGACGTGACAATTCAACCATCAATAGGACGTGACAATTCAGTAGGTAGAATTGGATAGCTAGCAAGGAGTAATACATCATAAGTAGATACGCTTCACTTTACTGGTAGACCCCTAATTTAGTTAGTACCTTTTGGGATAGTTGACTAGCAACTAATTCCACCCTCCCCTCCAAAACCGAGATTCATAAAATATAAAAATACAAAAATAATCATCCCTCATCTTTAGACTTAATTCGACATATACTTCATTTCTAACGACACTATTCCCTAGAGAACGATATCAATACCCGTGGCTTACCCTAATTACTACACTACAACGATTAGGTTCATTGCCTAGGGTGTTATAAAACTTGCTCGAAGAAAAGGAAGTTTCCTTGACCCCGAACGACGCGTGTAGCTTTATCAAGTTTTTGGCTGCGGAATAGTTATTGTTTACGCTTGATTTCTATCTCGTTTAGGTCTACTCACAAGATTCCTATCAAGTGAGATTTTTTTTTCTTTTATTAGCTTCCTTGTAGTCTATCCCCCTTCTTTGTGCCTTTGTTCGTAAAACTTTTCCATTGACTCTTCCGTTCACCATTATGGAGAACGCGAATCCACGATATCCGCGATTAGGTTTTTTCATAAAAAATTATGATATTCCTAAAGCGGATTATTCAAGATGGTGGGAAGAAAGTAACCAAGTCCATAAACCTTTTGAGGATTTCATCATTCCATCAAGCCCACAAAATACCTCATCTAGTGAAACCTATGCTTCGTTTGAGCCTTCACCTAGGATAGACTTTCGTGAACAACCTCCGTGTTTAGAAACTATTTTTAGTAAGGCCTTTAGGAGAACTGACCAAATTTGTGAAAACATCATGGTAAGCAACCAAGCATTAAACCATAAGTTGGATCAATTACTATATTTGGTTTCATCACGACCTAAGGAAACATTACATGACGAGCATATAGATGATGTAGATGTGATTGAGGATAAGGTGAGAAGTCTAGACCCACAAGGTATCCCACAAGTCCCACCATCATTTGAGGCATACACACCGCGTGACTTACCCAGGAAGTAGTAGAAGAGACTTTAGGAATCCCAATGGAGGTAGAACATTTGAACCAAAAGCAACTAGAGAATATAGGTTTGAATACTTGTAGTCTCGGCCTTACTCTTAGTTCTAGGGAATTTCCTAGTGTTGATGAACCGGAACCTCAATCTTTACTTCCATCCTTAAATAAACGAGGAACCGACCCACCCATCAACCAATTTAGTCCGGGTAGTTTTAGGATGAAGGAAGCCATTCACACACCCCCTTCACCTCACGTGGCATATTTCCACCCTAAGGGTGTGTATCGCTACTATCACCCGCACTTAAACTTAAGTGTAGGGAAAACTTCTCCTTTATCTGTTAAATAAGGGTAGAGTCAGGCTCGTGACTCGAACAAAAACAAGCGCTTCTTGGGAGGCAACCCATGTGTATTTGATTTTTATTTTCATTTGTGTATCGTATATCTTTTATTAATTGTTTATTCTCATGTTTGAATTTGTAAAAATGCTTTATTTTGTCTTTAACCTCATCTTAATTACATATAAAGGTATTTTACATAAGGGATAAGTGTAGGGAGGATTACACACGTTTTCAAAAGAAACGTGAACATGAGAATTACAATTATTTAAAAGATATACATGTGTGTTTGTTCGAGTCAAATGCTTGTATCGAGTCATAATGGATGTTTTGTAGGAAATTCTTCCAGATTTTAAAGATAAAAATGTTCCAAAATTTTTTTCCGAGAAAATCGTGACCAGTTTACTGTCGGGATAACTGGCGTCAGGATCTCGACGGACGGCGTCGGAGGAGCAACTTGACTTCTAACTTTTTCTCGTTTTACGTACTACTTATAAATTTTTGGAATTTTCAGTCTTAATTTTCTAGAAAATCTGCAAACATCCATTCCACAAGCATTATATCTTATTTAAGTCTGGAATTACATCTTGTTGTGATTTTTCTTTGTTCGGTTTGATGCGTTGGGTTGTTTGTTTTCTTCAAGTGTGCAGGTTTAATTTATCAAGAAGAAGTTACATAAGATTGGAAGGAGCTTTTCACGCAATAATTCTTCTTGAAAAGGATTTAACCACCACTTTACACGGATCCTACCGAGCTAATCAGGGGAGTACTAGTTTCTTTCGTTTTTAATTACCTTCTTTTATCATAACTTTGATACTTTCGGGGAACATTGGGGACAATGTTCAGTTTAAGTGTAGGGAGGGAAAATAAAACGGGAACTTTGAAACTATGCTTATCCTTGATTATTTGCTTTGCCCAATTGTATTTGTGTAATAAACCATGAGAAAATGTCGGTTAGGGTAATTTTGGCACCAAATTTAAAATTTTTCATGACATATAGGAGTGGGCCATTAGTCTTAACAAAAGCGTCTCACGGATAGGAAGTTGCATGACTAGCACAAAAACCCTTTACCACCTAAATTCCACCCAAAATGTGAGGATCGCCCTTAGATTAGTAGGAATTAAAGCATTCATCTTTAATGCTTAGAGTGTGAACCGGTAGTATATTAGATTCTAGAACTTGTTTTGTGATGCATTCCGAGATCGCAAGTGAGACTACACTTGTGTAGTTAGGAATAACTAAATGATAAGAGGCATTAGGATAACCCTTGTTTGATACCCGTAATATAATTACTTCTTCCACATCGGTTGAGTAATTCCCCCACACCCTTTGCGTTGTACTCATCTTTAGTACACGATACCCCTAGTTAACCCCTCAGAGCCTATCCTTTTCGCGGTTCTCGTGATGTTTCGGTTTTTCCGGAATATCAATGAAGAACATTGTTTACACCCCACCCCCAAATATACACCCAAATCGCCTTAACCTACCCTATATGCACTCACTTTTAGTGCATTATTGTTATCACCCTAAAAATCCTTAGTTCAATTATCACGGTTGCTTGCATAAGTTGCTAAGTCGAGTCATATCCTTTGTATACAGTTTTGGGACGATTGGGATTCATGGGAAAAGTTAAAGTTTATGAAATGACGGGAAGGGAACGTTAAATTCAAATTCCCTTTGTTTGCGTAATAATGTACCCCAAGTGTTTTGATCTTTTCAATTCAGGTCAAATTAGTGTTAGAGTAATAAAAACTCAAGTGTAGGGATGTGCCTATAAATCCCTATTATTTTGATGTTACCCTAGAGGATGGTAGAGTAAAAGTGTATGAAAAAAAAATCAAAAAAAAAATAGAAAAAGAGAAAAGAAAAAAAAAAATATGTAGAGTAAAAAAAAAAAAACATACAGGCTACCATCCTACATCTATCCTTTAAATTTATGTTTGTTTATTTCCGTTACCTAGAGTTTTAGAGTGTCGAGTCTTGGCTTAGCAACGCCTTTCTTCGTATGCATGTAACATATAGATTTTTGACTTGCCACCACTAAATAGCCTATTCCACCAAACCCTTGTTTCCCTACCGTAAGCCTAACATTACAACCCTTTAAAGACCTCTTTGATAGTCTTTCCTAGGTGCTTACGCCAAAGCGATGGAGGTTTGATCTATTCTCAAGCCTATGGTAATCTATGTACTAGGACCGGTTAATGAGTGTTTATCTTCCATTTCCTATTTGTTATATTTCATATATACACCCGAGAGAGATGTGAGTATCCAAACACCCCATGTGAGGTGCTAGTATGTAATTTCCGTGCTTGTTATGACTTTTGTGGGGCTTATATGTGTTGTGGACCGTTTTGAATTAATGCTTCATGACCCCTAACTTATAAATTAATTGGATAAAAGCACATTTGCTTGAGGACAAACAAATAACAAGTGTAGGGATATTTGATAAGGTTTTAAAAGGTACCATTTTGAGGGGTCGTTTTAGCCCTTATTTGATCACTTTTGTATCCGTTATTGCTTAATATCGTTCCCTTTCACTTTTTAGGTCTCTTGAAGGCAAAATGCTGGAATGGCACTTATTTGGACGAAAAGGAGCGAATATATGAAGAAAATGGCCAAAGTCAGAATCGAGACACTCACAGCTGCTGAAAAGAGAAGGCGACGGCGTCAGGTGCTAATTGCGACGCCGTCCGAGGATTTTTGTGACGGGACAGAAGCCAAAACTCTTATTTACAAGTGACGGCTTCAGGTTTTAAAAGATTGAAGGGGACGGCGTCACAGGCATAAGGTGACGCCGTCACAAGCTACAAGATGCACGCGAAGTAGCTGATACTATTTTGGCCATAACTTTTGCATACGAACTCGGATTTAGGTGGTTCAAAAGCCCACACGATCGGAACGAGAAAATCTACAATTTGCTGAAAAAATGGTTGTGACGCCGTCACTCTATAAGTGTGACGCCGACACTCTTTGCCGACAGAAAATCTGCCTATAAATATAACATTATAACTTCACTTTTTGTAAGCCCTAAACCCTAAGTCCGATTCCAGGGTTTAGGTAGGTGTTTTTCCAGCAACTTAAACGGTTTCAAACACTCCATAAACATCGTGTAATGATTTGTTTGTTAATCCAATCCTATGGTATGTCTTCAATTATCACAATTGTTGCTTGCTCTTCATTAATTATGCTTGGCTAATTCACCTAGTGTTTGCTTATGATTGTATGAAACTTGTATATAATTAATTAGATCTTATTGATTTCTTAGTGATGTTTGTGTCTATCTTCATCATTAGGGTGTGACAATTTCAATGAGTCTAATTGGTTTAGTTTATAATTCTTGCATCCTACTATCTCTTGTTTGATTGGTTGTCTCTTATCTTAATTGTTAATGATCTAGTAATGCGATAGGTCATTCGTTGTGTACTTAATGCTTGATTCATCTTTGTGAACCTTAGAATATGATTACTTGAGTAGTTGTAGGCTAAACCATCCAAAGAGTGCCTTAGAGTAAGAGTTTATTATCCCTAGTGGGTTTTGTAGACGAGACCCTTTAGTAAGTTCAAAGAGTTAGGAGAAAGCATATCCTACGACTTTAGACACACAACGCGTTAAGAATAAGGACGTGACAATTCAACCATCAATAGGACGTGACAATTCAGTAGGTAGAATTGGATAGCTAGCAAGGAGTAATACATCATAAGTAGATACGCTTCACTTTACTGGTAGACCCCTAATTTAGTTAGTACCTTTTGGGATAGTTGACTAGCAACTAATTCCACCCTCCCCTCCAAAACCGAGATTCATAAAATATAAAAATACAAAAATAATCATCCCTCATCTTTAGACTTAATTCGACATATACTTCAGCCTAACGACACTATTCCCCTAGAGAACGATATCAATACCCGTGGCTTACCCTAATTACTACACTACAACGATTAGGTTCACTGCCTAGGGTGTTATAAAACTTGCTCGAAGAAAAGGAAGTTTCCTTGACCCCGAACGACGCGTGTAGCATTATCAAGTTTTTGGCGCCGCTGCCGGGGAATAGTTATTGTTTACGCTTGATTTCTATCTCGTTTAGGTCTACTCACAAGATTCCTATCAAGTGAGATTTTTTCTTTTTCTTTTTATTAGCTTCCTTGTAGTCTATCCCCCTTCTTTGTGCCTTTGTTCGTAAAACTTTTCCATTGACTCTTCCGTTCACCATTATGGAGAACGCGAATCCACGATATCCGCGATTAGGTTTTTTCATAAAAAATTATGATATTCCTAAAGCGGATTATTCAAGATGGTGGGAAGAAAGTAACCAAGTCCATAAACCTTTTGAGGATTTCATCATTCCATCAAGCCCACAAAATACCTCATCTAGTGAAACCTATGCTTCGTTTGAGCCTTCACCTAGGATAGACTTTCGTGAACAACCTCCGTGTTTAGAAACTATTTTTAGTAAGGCCTTTAGGAGAACTGACCAAATTTGTGAAAACATCATGGTAAGCAACCAAGCATTAAACCATAAGTTGGATCAATTACTATATTTGGTTTCATCACGACCTAAGGAAACATTACATGACGAGCATATAGATGATGTAGATGTGATTGAGGATAAGGTGAGAAGTCTAGACCCACAAGGTATCCCACAAGTCCCACCATCATTTGAGGCATACACACCGCAGCGTGACTTACCCGAAGTAGTAGAAGAGACTTTAGGAATCCCAATGGAGGTAGAACATTTGAACCAAAAGCAACTAGAGAATATAGGTTTGAATACTTGTAGTCTCAGTCTTACTCTTAGTTCTAGGGAATTTCCTAGTGTTGATGAACCGGAACCTCAATCTTTACTTCCATCCTTAAATAAACGAGGAACCGACCCACCCATCAACCAATTTAGTCCGGGTAGTTTTAGGATGAAGGAAGCCATTCACACACCCCCTTCACCTCACGTGGCATATTTCCACCCTAAGGGTGTGTATCGCTACTATCACCCGCACTTAAACTTAAGTGTAGGGAAAACTTCTCCTTTATCTGTTAAATAAGGGTAGAGTCAGGCTCGTGACTCGAACAAAAACAAGCGCTTCTTGGGAGGCAACCCATGTGTATTTGATTTTTATTTTCATTTGTGTATCGTATATCTTTTATTAATTGTTTATTCTCATGTTTGAATTTGTAAAAATGCTTTATTTTGTCTTTAACCTCATCTTAATTACATATAAAGGTATTTTACATAAGGGATAAGTGTAGGGAGGATTACACACGTTTTCAAAAGAAACGTGAACATGAGAATTACAATTATTTAAAAGATATACATGTGTGTTTGTTCGAGTCAAATGCTTGTATCGAGTCATAATGGATGTTTTGTAGGAAATTCTTCCAGATTTTAAAGATAAAAATGTTCCAAATTTTTCGAGAAAAATCGAGACCAGTTCTGTCAGGATAACTTTCCGTCGGGATCTCGACTGGCGTCGGGAGGAGCAGAAAATGCTTCTAACTTTTCTCGTTTTCGTGCTACTTATAAATTTTTGGAATTTTCCGGGTCTTAATTTTCTAAAAATCTGCAAACATCCATTCCACAAGCATTATATCTTATTTAAGTCTGGAATTACATCTTGTTGTGATTTTTATTTGTTCGGTTTGATGCGTTGGGTTGTTTGTTTTCTTCAAGTGTGGAGGTTTAATTTATCAAGAAGAAGTTACATAAGATTGGAAGGAGCTTTTCGCATAATAATTCTTCTTGAAAAGGATTTAACCACCACTTTACACGGATCCTACCGAGCTAATCAGGGGAGTACTAGTTTCTTTCGTTTTTAATTACCTTCTTTTATCATAACTTTGATACTTTCGGGGAACATTGGGGACAATGTTCAGTTTAAGTGTAGGGAGGGAAAATAAAACGGGAACTTTGAAACTATACTTATCCTTGATTATTTGCTTTGCCCAATTGTATTTGTGTAATAAACCATGAGAAAATGTCGGTTAGGGTAATTTTGGCACCAAATTTAAAATTTTCATGACATATAGGAGTGGGCCATTAGTCTTAACAAAAGCGTCTCACGGATAGGAAGTTGCATGACTAGCACAAAAACCCTTTACCACCTAAATTCCACCCAAAATGTGAGGATCGCCCTTAGATTAGTAGGAATTAAAGCATTCATCTTTAATGCTTAGAGTGTGAACCGGTAGTATATTAGATTCTAGAACTTGTTTTGTGATGCATTCCGAGATCGCAAGTGAGACTACACTTGTGTAGTTAGGAATAACTAAATGATAAGAGGCATTAGGATAACCCTTGTTTGATACCCGTAATATAATTACTTCTTCCACATCGGTTGAGTAATTCCCCACACCCTTTGCGTTGTACTCATCTTTAGTACACGATACCCTAGTTAACCCCTCAGAGCCTATCCTTTTCGCGGTTCTCGTGATGTTTCGGTTTTTCCGGAATATCAATGAAGAACATTGTTTACACCCCACCCCCAAATATACACCCAAATCGCCTTAACCTACCCTATATGCACTCACTTTTAGTGCATTATTGTTATCACCCTAAACCCTTAGTTCAATTATCTGGTTGCTTGCATAAGTTGCTAAGTCGAGTCATATCCTTTGTATACAGTTTTGGGGACGATTGGGACTCATGGGAAAAGTTAAAGTTTATGAAATGACGGAAGGGCGTTAAATTCAAATTCCCTTTGTTTGCGTAATAATGTACCCCAAGTGTTTTGATCTTTTCAATTCGGGTCAAATTAGTGTTAGAGTAATAAAAACTCAAGTGTAGGGATGTGCCTATAAATCCCTATTATTTTGATGTTACCATAGAGGATGGTAGAGTAAAAGTGTATGAAAAAAAAAAAAAATCAAAAAAAAAATAGAAAAAGAGAAAAGAAAAAAAAAAATATGTAGAGTAAAAAAAAAAAAAAAAAAAAACATACGGGCTACCATCCTACATCTATCCTTTAAATTTATGTTTGTTTATTTCCGTTACCTAGAGTTTTAGAGTGTCGAGTCTTGGCTTAGCAACGCCTTTCTTCGTATGCATGTAACATATAGATTTTTGACTTGCCACCACTAAATAGCCTATTCCACCAAACCCTTGTTTCCCTACCGTAAGCCTAACATTACAACCCTTTAAAGACCTCTTTGATAGTCTTTCCTAGGTGCTTACGCCAAAGCGATGGAGGTTTGATCTATTCTCAAGCCTATGGTAATCTATGTACTAGGACCGGTTAATGAGTGTTTATCTTCCATTTCCTATTTGTTCTATTTCATATATACACGAGAGATGTGAGTATCCAAACACCCCATGTGAGGTGCTAGTATGTAATTTACGTGCTTGTTATGACTTTTTCGGGGCTTATATGTGTTGTGGACCGTTTTGAATTAATGCTTCATGACCCCTAACTTATAAATTAATTGGCTAAAAGCACATTTGCTTGAGGACAAACAAATAACAAGTGTAGGGATATTTGATAAGGTTTTAAAAGGTACCATTTTGAGGGGTCGTTTTAGCCCTTATTTGATCACTTTTGTATCCGTTATTGCTTAATATCGTTCCTTTTCACTTTTAGGTCTCTTGAAGGCAAAATGCTGGAATGGCACTTATTTGGACGAAAAGGCGCTAATATATGAAGAAAATGGCCAAAGTCAAGAATCGAGACACTCACAGTTCTGCTGAAGAAGGCGGCGGTCAGTGCTAATTGCGGCCGTCCGAGGATTTTGTGACGGGACGAAGCCAAAACTCTTATTTACAAGTGACGGCCGGGTTTTAAAAGATTGAAGGACGGCGTCACAGGGCATAAGGTGACGCCGTCAAGCTACAAGATGCCGCAGCCAAGTAGCTGATACTATTTTGGCCATAACTTTTGCATACGAACTCGGATTTAGGTGGTTCAAAAGCCCACACGATCGGAACGAGAAAATCTACAATTTGCTGAAAAAATGGTTGTGACGCCGTCACTCTATAAGTGTGACGCCGACACTCTTTGCCGACAGAAAATCTGCCTATAAATATAACATTATAACTTCACTTTTGTAAGCCCTAAACCCTAAGTCCGATTCAGGGGTTTAGGTAGGTGTTTTCCAGGCAACTTAAAGGGTTTCAAACACTCCATAAACATCGTGTAATGATTTGTTTGTTAATCCAATCCTATGGTATGTCTTCAATTATCACAATTGTTGCTTGCTCTTCATTAATTATGCTTGGCTAATTCACCTAGTGTTTGCTTATGATTGTATGAAACTTGTATATAATTAATTAGATCTTATTGATTTCTTAGTGATGTTTGTGTCTATCTTCATCATTAGGGTGTGACAATTTCAATGAGTCTAATTGGTTTAGTTTATAATTCTTGCATCCTACTATCTTTTGTTTGATTGGTTGTCTCTTATCTTAATTGTTAATGATCTAGTAATGCGATAGGTCATTCGTTGTGTACTTAATGCTTGATTCATCTTTGTGAACCTTAGAATATGATTACTTGAGTAGTTGTAGGCTAAACCATCCAAAGAGTGCCTTAGAGTAAGAGTTTATTATCCCTAGTGGGTTTTGTAGACGAGACCCTTTGGTAAGTTCAAAGAGTTAGGGAGAAACGCATATCCTACGACTTTAGACACACAACGCGTTAAGAATAAGGACGTGACAATTCAACCATCAATAGGACGTGACAATTCAGTAGGTAGAATTGGATAGCTAGCAAGGAGTAATACATCATAAGTAGATACGCTTCACTTTACTGGTAGACCCCTAATTTAGTTAGTACCTTTTGGGATAGTTGACTAGCAACTAATTCCACCCTCCCCTCCAAAACCGAGATTCATAAAATATAAAAATACAAAAATAATCATCCCTCATCTTTAGACTTAATTCGACATATACTTCAGCCTAACGACACTATTCCCCTAGAGAACGATATCAATACCCGTGGCTTACCCTAATTACTACACTACAACGATTAGGTTCACTGCCTAGGGTGTTATAAAACTTGCTCGAAGAAAAGGAAGTTTCCTTGACCCCGAACGACGCGTGTAACATTATCAATTGCCCTTCACATGAAATAAACAGATTAGTTCCTTTTGTGGACCCAAGCCAATACTGACTTGGGTCTGCCCTGTGCATCAACATAATCAAATTTGTTTAGGTCCATTGATGCACAATTGACATGATGTAAAACCTTGGTCTTAGGTTTCCATTGCCAACTAGCTGAGGCCTTTACAACACAAAAATGGTTTCCAACCACGTGTGATTATCACTTTTGGAATTTTTAAAACTTTTTTTGTATCAGTGGTGATAGTTTGCTTAGCAGTGGTTACACTTTGCTTAGCCGGATTTACATTTTGCTTATCAGTGGTTGGAACCCATTTGGGTGCAGCAGTGACAATTGATTTTGTATTTCCATTCTTTATTAACACTGCTCTAGGAATCATGTTTCTGTTAGGATGAGGGTTTGTTTTCTTTGAAAAGTTTTGGTGATTTACCTTCCTCCAATGATTCCAAACTTGTGGTATGTTTTTATAACAGTTTCTCTGTAAGTGTTCAAAACTACCACATGCAAAACAAGCCTTTTTAACACATTGAAACTCATCTCCTAATCTGTTTAAAATTAGTCCATTGAAGTTTCTCTGGTTTCCCCTAGGTGTGTATCTTTTCATCTGTTCCCTAGGTACTTCCTTGTACTCTACTACTTTCTTAGCAATTTGAGCTCCAAATCTAGGCACAAGGTTGGCTTGTTTAGTGTCAACTTTCTTAACAGGTTCTATCCTCTCAGGTTGTGTTGATTCAGATCTATCTTCCTCAGAATCTGATTCCCAATCTTCAATGATGGGAGCATCAGATGACTTATCAGAACCTATCTTAGGTGATGCATTGCTAGTTTCACCTACAGGTTTATTGAAACTAAATTCACTGCTAAATGACAGTTCTTTAGAAGGTGGTGCATTTTCATAAGAGATGGTGGGGGCATATTATTGTAACCAAGACCAGTACCATCCTGGAACAATTTTTGACCTATTGGCTTGTTTAATAGATCAGAAGCATACTATGTTTTAGCAACCCTAACAACATGTTTTTCCTGTTCTTTTAGGGCTTATACCTTTACACTTTCTGCCTTTTCTAGTTTTTCTTTAAGCATCTTAATCTCTCAATCCTTAAGATCAATTTCACCACCTAGTATATTAATTTTATCAACATACTCAAACTCACATTTAATACAGTAATTAAGCTTTTCTTCAACACTTTCTAGACCAACTCTATAACCTAAGTTATCTAGAGACAGTCTTTCTACTTCTTTCCTTAAACTCTCAATGATAGCTTTTTGAGATTCTAAGTTATCTTGACATGATTTGAAAGAACAAGTAGAAGTTTTAGAATCATTAGATACCTCAGAATCTGAACCAGAAGATGAAGCATAGGCCACAAGAGCAAAGTTATGCTCTTTTGAAGCTTCACTAGCAAGAAAAGTTGCATTGGGTCCTTCTTCAATTTCATCACTCCATTCATAATCACCTATACCATCTTGAGCCACCAATGCTGAAGAAGGAGTAGTCTCTTCAGCAGTCTTCTTGATGCTTTCTATCCTCTTGGGTGCTCTACACTCCCTAGCAAAGTGCCCCTTCTTTTTTTGCAGTTAAAGCACTCTATCTTGCTTTTATCAAATCCAGCTCTCCTTTGTCCATTATACTTAACCTGTCTTCCAGTCCTCCTCAGAAACTTCCTTGCTTGAAGAGTCAACATTGCCATTTGCCATTGAAGATTTATCTCTTCAAGATCATCAGGATCAATTTGATCGAGATCTTGATTCAAAACAGTAACAACACGGTAGTTAAATCAGCCAGAAAAGCACAAATTGCACCATCACTGACATTATCACTAACAGTGGTATTGTTTGCAATAGTCGTGGTTATTCCATAGGCAGCAGTGGATACATCTTGTGAACTCTTGTGATTGGCGGAAACAAAAGCAATGTTTTGGCTAGTTGAAGATGTACCAGCAATGTTGTTCTTAGACTCATATACCTTCAAGTTGTTGTAGAGATTGTCCAGAGTCATCTTTTCAAAGTCATCCTTGTTCCTCCACACAACAGTATGCATAGCCCAGTCAGGTGACAAACTTCTGATGAATTTTAGATTAATATCTTCTTGAGCAACTTTGTAGTCCACTGACTTCAGTTGGCTGATGAGCTTTTGAAGTCTGTTATAGGTGCCATCAAGTTTTTCTTAGCCTTGTCGATCTCACTAACAATGGAGATATCTTTGCCATATTCACCCTTCTTAGGAAGAGTATCACCTTTTTCCACAACATCCTAGAGAGCATAATCAATCATACGAATATATTGCCTTATTCGCATTCTCCAGATTTGGTAATCTCCATGCTTGAGCATGAGCACCTTGGAAGCATTAACCATGTGTGTTTCGTCAGACATCTTATCTTACTAAAACAGAATGCAACAAAGCTTCTTCCTGGTAACAGTTTCTAGATCACAAGCTCTGATATCACTTGTTGATCCCAGTTGAGCAAACGATCTAATATAGAAATTGACTTGAATAAAAACTTATTAAGTATCACGCGGAATTTAATACTTAATCTTAAGAAGAAGAACAATAAACATTCAACACCTCAATATTATTATTAATACGAATACTCTAACCAGTCTTAGGGTTTTACAACCTTGAAGTGTATCGACCTTAGATATAAAACATACGTATGTCTAATCTAACCTAGGACCTCCTTTTATAGGCTAAGGAGTCCTTTACATAATACAATACGTAATCTACAAGATAAATATCTTTTCCATATTTATCTAATACAGAATACTAAACCGACTATACAGGACTAGCAGTGGTTACATTACATTATCCGTGGTTACACAATACTACTAGCCGCAGTTTGTCTTCAACAGTGGTTCCATTCTTCTGTCCGTGGTTTCATCAAGACTGTCCGTGGTTCCAACACTTAGAATAATTCTTGATCCAAGGAACCAAAAACCCAACAATGGTTTAGGTGAATATAGTTTGTTTCGTTATGTAGGTATATATGTATTGACTTTTTGTATGTTGTTTGTATAGCTGATATGCAGTAGTAGTATGTTTGGTGGTGTGGGCATGTCTAGTTCCTACCTTATAAGATGAATGATGATGAAAAATGTGATGCTCCAAAATCTAATATATCAAAAGATAAATGGAAAAAGGATATCATTCATTAGTAGTTATGCCTTAACATGTTGAAAATTAGGCATATATTTTTTTCAAGCTTAAACAATGTTATATCTATACTAAGAAAGAGTTCTAGTAATATATTTTTTCATATAAATACGTAGAAAAAACATATAGCTATATGAATTCAGTTTTCGGATTTCACTGCCAAAACCATATCCAAAATATTCATATAACTAAATATAGTTATATAAAATTTATTTAGACCCTGACTGTTATATCCTTGGAACTTTGCGAAGATGATAATAACAGCTTGCACTTGCGCCATCTAATAGGAGATAATGTAAAAATAGATTACTTGCCAAAAAAGAGGAAGATATATTAATAATAAATTATTTTTATAATAAATAATAGTAATAAATAAGATTAAACAAGTAAGATTAAATAAGTAATAAATGGTAAAGAAAGATCGATAATCACTTTTTTGTCACCTTTTTTTCTTGCAGGTAAGATAAAGAACAGTGTTGTTGTCAACACCTATTGTAATATGTAAATAGTTAATGAAGACATTTGTGTTGTGATACCCTAGATATTTGTGGGCTGCATTTATTGGTTGGTTTAGGCCCAAATTATTTCTTTTGTAGTCTGCAATTTTGGTTACTCTTGGGCATGTCCAGATTATCCAATTTTGATTGTGTTTGTAGGGGTGTTCATGGATCGGGTAAAGTATTACAATTTTTTTTTGCACCAATCAATTTTAATAAATTGCTAGTAAGAGATAATCAATTTGGAAGTTTTTAAAACTAGGGTTTGGTCGGGTATTTGGGGGAAAGTGTGAGAGAGAAAAGGTGTGGTCAAGTCCAGATATGTGTTTTTACCTTTGTCGTACTTGGTAATGTTTATTAGTGTTAATCGTTATATTAGGGAAAAAATGGCTAGATACAAAAACAAAAAGTGTCAAGTTTTATGCATTTTTAAGTAATTCGCCCAATTTTAAAATAAGATTAATTGTCATGTCACACGATTTTATTGAAAAAACTTGACCTTATCACTGAAAGTACTTCTAAAAGAGTTTGAGTTTATGGAAAAAGTAATTTATGTAAATACCCTTATGGTTTAAATCATACATTGATTTCTTTCTTCTCTTGTCATTTCACAATTATAAGCTTCAACTTAAACTATTTTGAATTCATACCTAAGTATTTAACTCAACCAATTTTAATATACAATAATAACTTTATTGAAACGCCCATAAACTCCTAATAAATTTTTTATACATCGTATAAACTTGCTTATACGACGTATGGGTTCTATACGTCGTATGTCTATACATCGTATAGAGCTGCTGAAGCCAAACCTGCACTTTACTAAAAACTAAAATGAACCATTTCCGCAGCACTTGAGATTAATCATGTACTTTGTGATAACATAAATATGATTTATGTTTCTACTAACATATGTTCATACTCATATCCTTGATATAACCTTTAACTAATCAAGAAACTAGAACATTCATAATAACATGACTACATATTAATCCGTTACTCACATTGTGTTTGATTAGGCATTCATCTTGCTTCCCAATTGACTTCCATGATAACTTAAACTCCCGACAATCATTGTACTAGGATCATTAACATTAATTCATCCTTAACAAGTAAACTTCATTTTTACATACTAACGTGATCCCTTAAGGCCTTATGCCAAACATCAATGGCGGAGCTTGAAATTTTTTTGTGAAAGGGCCGAAACAATTTTTTTTCGAGAAATACATTAAAGGGGAAGGCTGAAATAAAGTTTTTTCCGGAAATACACATGAAATCACTAAAAAATACACTAACGAGCTTAGGCCTAAGGGGGCCGGGACCCTTCCCGGTCCCTTAATAGCTTCACCCTTGCCAAACATCCTTTTTACTACCATAAACTAATCATCAACATTATTTCATCGTAACCTCATATCATAAGCTGTACTAATTTCATAACATAATTTCTACTAATTGCTTCTTATCATAAATCATACATAACATACTCATCTTAATCATAGAATCATCATAACTAAGAGTATGGTTAACATAACACCCAATTTATCTAAAACCTTAATTAGATTCATAACAAAATCATGACATGAATTCATACTTACTTTGATGGGGAAACTAGTTAATCCTTATGACCCATTCAACTTCACCAAAACTTAATCCCATCTTCATCAATATAGCTTTCTAAGGTTTTCTTCATCATATGGTAATCTCCCTCTTTTTCTCTCCTAAACACACATGCCACCCATGAAGACACGTGTGGAAGTGAGGGATTAGATTCCTTGAATTGGAGTTACTGAGATTTAAGGGCAATTATGTAATTTAACAATTAAATCTCACTTTGCATTGTTAGTCCTTGTCGTTATTCCGTTAAATAATAACTGAATTAATTTTTCAAAATTCCATAAACACTATTAAAATATCTATTACTAAGCTTTAAATTTTGAGATGTTACATGTATATTCGAACCCATCGTTTATTTGAAGCTTTGAAATTTTAACATTAACCGGCCAAGTCATTTTCACTCAAGTTGTGTCACTTTTATCAAATAAGGTTAGATAGTATTTTGTATCATGTCAAGAGCCATCTAATATTGCTAAGGGTGGAGAGATGGTTCACTCATTCCTTTCCCATTCAGTTCCACAAAAGCTTTCTTGATTTATGTCATCTCCATTTCACACATTTAAGCTTTCTTATTTTTATTAAAAATACCCTAAACACACACATACACAACCCACCTTTCTCCTTTTTCTCATTCACATACATCATCTCTAACAAAACCACTCAAAACCGGGGCTAAGGAAAGAGATAGGTGGCGATCTCTCCTTTGCCTGACATGAAATTCTATGCACGTGCCTCTGCTTAGCTCACCTCTGGAGGTGGCAAAATGAGTGAGTCGAGTCGGGTCACGAGTCTAGATGGGGCACTTGAGAGCACGGGTATAAACAGGTTTGTGTCGGCAAAGGTCGGTTACCTATCCCTTTTTTTGAACAATTTAATTATGAGTAAAAAATGAAAAGGTGAATAAAATTTAAAAAAAAAAAAAAAATCATTGACCGCTAGACCCATTCTAAGACACATCGGTTGATTGTTATATAGTTGAACTTTACATCAAAATACGTAATTTGATCCATTTTCAATATTTAAGAAGACTCAACAAGACCCATCTAATAAATATTTACTAAACTTGACCCATATTTAACCACGGGGACCTAAATTGCCACCTCTACATCCACACCCTTTATAGCGAAAGCTAAAAAGTGTACAAATGTATTATAATGTAAATTCGGATTTTCATTTTGACCAATACTCGTAGAACTTATAAATAATTTCAAATGGCAGAAAAGTTAAGCTGATCAGCACATTTCTCCCCTCGTGCCCTCCATAACCAACTAAGCTATGAACCTTAAAGTTGAAAATTGACCCACTTACATTTATAAAAAATCTCGGTCCCTTAAACTCAAGCAGGTTGAACAGACTTGTGACACAGATAACCATTTACAAAATACATATATTTCCAAATCACAACACATGATTTATCTAACATTAACTTGAATTACATCCCCATCTTTAAGCTGGGTGTTGGGCAACACAACCTGACCATTTACAGAAACAAGCTTGCCTTCGAGTCCAACCATGGTGGCAGCATCTGCAGCTGTGCTACCACTTCTCAACCTCATTATATCACCATCTGGCCAGCAGACAACTGCTATTTCCCCAAAATCATTCACATCGGCAAGCTTTCCTGCCTCAGACCGCAACTGTTCCTCCCACTGGAGCATCGTCCTCAACAGGAGCACCTACATGATCAACCTTTTAGTGCCAGGCACAACACATAACATACTTGTTTTAAGACTGAATAGTTAGGGTGTGCTTGGTTCAAACTCGGGAAAGGGAAATGTAAATATAATGATAATAGTTCCCCAATTTATTGGGTAATGGTCCATTACCCACTATTGGATAATGGGTCATTCCATTATATAGCACCAAGCATTAATTTTCATTACCTTTACCATTACCCACCCTAAAAAACATCCTACCAAGCACCCCTTAATTTTTGTGGCTTAAATCAACCCTGAGACCTCCTTAGGAGAATCCTAACTCGCGATTTTCAGCATATAATATATGAAATGCATGGAATAAAATATTTCAACATTCCAAAGATCATGCCCACATACCTTATTGTTGATACCAGCTTCCATGGAACCAGAGGTTGAAGGTGAACTCCAAGAGGGAGTTGAGTTCGATGACACAGAATCAAGCTGTTTCCCCTCTGACACAGAAGACACAACGTCCCAATATTCAATTTCCTCCGCTTCACTTAAATCAATTACTTGAATGAATGTTGGCAGCAGACGCTGAAACTGATCTTGCTGCATGTTAAGGACTGCTATTAATATCTAAATAATCTCATGAACGATGGGTTCAAACACTCATTCTTACACAACAGCTTTTAAGATCATTTTGCAAGAATACAACATGTGACGAACAGGGCAAAGAATAACGGACAAAATAATCACCTAGCAAAACAGACCAGTGTTTTTTTTAATCTACAGTAGCCCTAATTGGTCCATTGCTATGGTCATGAAAAAGCACCATGTTCTATGTGAACCAACAATTCATATGGGTTGGCAAGGACCAAAGTTCGTGATTATAGATGTTGATGCAAAGTGCACCTCACCAACATATGACTGAACAAGATCCTGAGTATACCATCGGCCAAAATATAAAGAACATTGCACATACCTTATGGTACAAACCATCTCGACAGAGTGTGTACTTCTCCAAGCAGGTAGACCAATCCCCATGCCCTGGTTCACACCACCATTCATCTGATACCTGAAAATTATTTGGCACCAGGATATGTTCTCCATTCAAACTACACCAATGTTACGAGATAAAGATGATTTTTTAGCATATACATAGAAGATCATCCATAACTATGAAACTGTTAGGTCCTTGAGGATTTTAGAGCAATTTATTTGTGTGTATAACTTTATATAGCTCCATAGGAACTCCAAATCATAAGTCCAGACAAAGACAGAATCGCCAATACGATGAAGCATATAAGAAACAGAAAATGTCTCAATAAAAAAAAATAACACTTGTTATTTTCAATGTGGTGCAAATAAAATTTTCAACAGCATGGATCAAAAAAGAAGCCACAAAACATGAATTAGGACAGTGAATCCTTTCAAGTGACATAACTATTAAATTTTATATAAACGTAATTAAAAAAGAAGCATATGCATGTATGTTTATGTGTGTATTTGCATACCTATATTCAAGTATTCAACCTTACCTTTTTGTACAATCTTGCATAAGCCTCCCATCGCTTTCTTTGAGAAGAAGATCTTCTGTCTGCAACCGCTTCAGAAGCGGCAAGTACAAAGCTGGCAGCTACAAGCAGATCCCTTCCATGCTCATCAACTCTGCATTTCAGGTGTCATCATACAGTTTATTGACATTAGCATTAAGCAAAGATGAAATACCTGACAATAACAGCAGCAAGCAAATTACTTCCTTCAACTCTTAGGACCGGATGTCCGGCTTTTAGGGAACTGTACTTCTTAAACACATGGTCTTCAGTTGTACTCTTATCTTCCATATCATTTGAGAGATAAGAGGACGATGGTATTTCAGAACCAATTACACTGCTTTTAGTAGGCAACTTATTATCAGCTTCTTTGTAAAGCCAATGTGCAGCAACTCCATGCTCAGCATATTCATGCATGCTCTAAAAATAAGAGAAAAAGGCTAATGTCAGCTAATACAGGCTTTAAAATACTGTAGTCTGTACACTCGATATATTTTAGTCTTGTACCTGTGTTCTTATTTGGACTTCCAAGGGTGAGTTTTCTGGACCATGTACTGCAGTGTGCAGAGACTGGGATTATTAGATAAGGGTCAGAATTTGAGAGCACTGATAACAAGAAATAGAGAAAATATTAACAGCATAGGGAACATCGCCATGTCATAATGAAACATATTATAGGGGTCTTAATACAAAGTTAGAAGACTTCACGACTTTTTACATTTTGCTTGATATATACATAGTGCAAAGATGACAAACAAACCTCCTATTTTTAGTCAGGCTGGCAAGAATGCCTGCCAAGTTCAGATAAGGGAAACCTTCCCCCGGCCATTAACGGCTCGGGGAAGAGAGGGAGATGCGGCGGGGAAAGGAAAAGGCCATCGGAGATCAATATTTTTTTTTCTTTCTCCAACGAAAACTAAGAAGGGAACGGGTGACCTACAAAAGGCAGGACTGCGGGGAAAGCCCACTTTATTGGTCAAGTGTGTAAATATTGCAACAATAACAAGCAAACTTTTCTACAACTCGTTTTCTTTTATCTTTTGATTAAATTCTACTTTATTATAATTTTCATATAAAAATATCAAAAACTTTTGAGCCACTGCATGTCACATTCTTGCACGATCTAAGCATGTCATTGACCTTGCCTTTGCAACCTTATGTTGACAAGTAATTATCACTAGTTGCCTTTTGTGCCTCTGACCATTTTTTGATCATGTCAATGTTTTGGTTTATCTAGTTTCTATTTCATTAAGCCAGCCGCTGCATTCAAAAACTGCTGCCACATGTCGATGCACAGATTGATGTCTGACGCTAGGGGTGTAATTGAGCGGAGTTAACTCGCGAGTTACTAAAGAAAGACTCGAGCTTGAGCTACTCGAGTAGACTTTCAAGCTAAGCTCGAGTATCAAATTATTCGGCTCGTTAAGCTCGTGGGCCTTATCGAGCTTGTGTTCATATAATGTGTATATGTTTATTTACATGATGACCCTACAATATTAACCATGATTAATACTGTTATGGTCATATATGAGAAAGATGCATCAGATGGCACTAAATAGGATTACAGAGTATTTTATAGTACAAAAACTCGCCTAGAACCGTAAGAACATAATAGCCTTTTTCCGTATATAACAATGGTATTAGTAAAGATCCGACCCGTATGAAAGACTACCCGTCTTCCAACCTGTCAGATCAGTGTATTTTGCCACATATTTACCAAATTAGACATGTCAGGGTTTTAAATTCTGGATTCGCCGCTGATAACAGGGTGTGGTATTTCAAGAAACAAAACTAACATACTGAGAAAGTGATCTTAACCTGATATCCGCTTGGCTTTGGATTGACAATGTAATCATCAAATTCGCCATCGATCGGTGTCCAAAGCCTGCAGAAAGCCAAGGAAAGGTGAACCAAAATAATAAACATCTTTCACTTATATTACTGATCTTACATGAAGTTATATAGTGACTAGTCATTAATTTGCAGGAACAGTTGTTAGACATGCTTTGGATGGCTGATGGCATGCCAAGTTCTAGCATGAAGCAGCTTTGATGCTACCCACCCATTTCCCATCTGATCTAAATCAGTACCAGACTTTTGTTAGGCGTCACAATTATTGTAACCTGTGTATGATATTTAGAAGATTGTAACAGCACTGAACAGCTTGTCCATGTAAAGTTCCACTTCTATCTCCAACAATTACTCTCAGCGCACGCGCGTCATATACTTTATCGATACTGACTTCTTTACGATTCATCTGCGAGAAGAAAAATGTATGTCAGCACAGCACACAAGCCAGCACCCAGCCAACAGCAGGGGAAACCTTAATGGGCTTAAGGTTTCTTTAACCTATTTATCCCCATGGTCAAACCCAAGTCAAAAGGGAATTGACATAAACAAGTAAGAAAGCAGCAACATCTCACCCAAAAAAAAAAAAAAATTGATTCAGCATAATGCATCTTATGTTTTTAGCCGCAACTCTTTTTAGGTCAGACTAGTGGTCCCTTTAACGCATTTATGTGAAATCAGGTTGTACTTCATTCATAATGGGTCGAAAGTCAGGGAAGTGGAACAAGCAACCTCAAGGTTACTCCTTGGAATCATGCATTATCCAAGGCTCATGGTTTCCTAACTCTTATATTCAACAAATGAAATATGAACATCACTCATACCTTGCTGTAGATGCTGTATAAACTTTTAAGGCGGCTAGATAAGGTGACTTCCATTCCAGGAACGTAGCTGCAAATGTAAGAATAGAAACAAAGTCAAGGCAGGGTAAACAAGACTAAAAGCTAAAGATCTATCAAACATGATCTTACGAGGTTGATATAAACAACTCGCGTTCCAGTTCTTCCTCACAGACAACCAGAGATGCTAGGGCAATACCAGCATCCCGCACAACTTTTGGTTTAGTTTGGACCTCCGAGCATGACCCAAGATCTTGAATATATTGAATACGTTTCCTTCGATCAAGTAGAAGATCAAATGGAAGGACAGCTTGCAAAAGATCCTGCAGGTTCGAAAAAGGAAACCCTGATGTCATATCATAAATCTATAGCATTAGTTAATCACACAAATTCATTCTTTGTTAACAATTACCTTCATGCTGACTTCTACATCATCTAAAGATGCTTCACAGTCAGGAGTTGCGTTCCTTCTGTTTGGTTCTGCATTTGAGCTGCTGCTTTTGGCAGATAGTCTTCTTAGGTTGCCTACCCTGCTCCTGGTTGTCGTCGACATGGTGGCCAGGTCAGACCGCATCTGGCGGAAGATCCGAGGCTGATACAGTACTAGTTAACTTTAGAACATACTACAACAATCATTACTTGAAATGGTTGGAACTCGAACACGTTACCTGAAGAACAGCAAAGCAGAGGTCTTCAAGTTCTGCTTTTAAAGCCCAAAGGCCCAATCTGGAAGCCAGAGAGCACCAAATGAGCAAAGTCTCCTGCGCTACAGCCTTAGCCTTGGCTGAGGGTAGAGCATAACTGCAACCAACCAAGATTATGAAAAACATAAAAATGACAAGTGACACGCATACTATACTACTAACGATTGATATTAAAAGAATTCCTACATGGTTCTCATGTTGTGCAGACGGTCTGCAAGCTTGATGAGCACGACACGTGGATC
>OU343218.1:228677752-228688868 GCA_910596185.1 Chrysanthemum makinoi
GTATTGAAGTCGTTTTGACTTGAATTGTTTCCGCATTTATGTTAAGATTTCTTTTGGATGTTTATGTTTGCTTTGATATGACACCATTACTTGTGATTCCTTTACCCTTGTCGGGTCGGGGCGTTACATCCGGCTAGGCTAATCCTAGGGATCCGGCTCTCAGCAGATTATGTGATTTGAAATGAGGTTTCTCGAAGCTGAAACCTATCTTAATTTGAGTGTTTCAGCTCTCCTAAGTGTTTAGGATGAAAGGGTACTTGAATGATTAGAGGTAATAAGTGTTGTAGCAAATGATTGCTTTTTATGGAAGGGGGATGGGACAAGATGACTACCAATGGTTGTCAAGGATAACATTAAGAGTTATGAAGGTGTCAAGTCATAAAAATGATCCTAGTGATCATATTTGGAAGCGAGGTGATATTAAGAAGAATTCTTAAAAACTACAAAAATTGAAAAACTAATTTTTGTCTTATCTTTGAGATATAAATGACTAGAAGCAATTTCCTAAAATTGCTTAGCTTATCTTCTTAAGTGTTTTGAGAGGTGAGAAATAGTTGTGAGTAGTCGAAGTGGAAATATGGTGAGTTTAGATGTGTTGATAAAATAAGACTAAGATCTTAAGTAAGCCTTTAGTGAGTCTAAGCCTTTCTCATCCTAGAAGTGGACTTAGTTGGGTTCTAAAATCATATGCTAAGCTAATGTGATGTTATCTAGAGCGGTTTTGATGTATTGAATCGTATTGTCGATCCGATGTCACGGATCCCACGGTTCCTCAAGGGAGGGATCCGTAGGCTAATCCTAGGGATCCAGGCATCTGCAGCTCAGAACCAACACATAACCTACAGAAATGATCTGCGATTTATGCACACTAGTAAATCCATAGATAAACAGTAGAAACAAGCATGTTTATCATAAAACACTAGTTAAAGACAATATCCAAGTAATCATAAACCGAAAGAGCTAAAATGTAATCATTTAAAGATAAAGAAAACAAGCACAATCCTATTGTCTCTTTCGTCAATCCTTTTTTTTCCTTTTGTGGCTTAGTGAGGTTGTGTGCGAGGTTTTGAATCATGCCCCTCAATTGCTTAAATTCCGCGGTCTCGTTTGGAATGGTCGGAAGTTGTTTGTGGTATTCAAGGAATTCCAATTTGATATTGGCTACGGGGTCGACATCTTCTTCATCTTCTTCTTCTTCTTCATCTGCCGAGGAGTCCGAGAGAGCTTCCGGTTGCTCTCTATTGACCATGAACCGTTTAGAGGGTCGTTTGGTAAGAGGTACCATGACGTGGTCGGAAAGATAATGGTCATCGTTGATAGGAGATGGTTGCAATGTACCAACATACTTACAAAGTCGTGTTAGGAGCATACCATACGGAAGTACCATGTTGGCAACTTTGAATACCCCAACCATTCTCCTTACCATGTAATAGGCAAGATTAAATGGCCTTTGATGGATAAGACAATAGATCATTTGCACAAGACATGCGTTTGGATGATCTTTGTTTCCAACTATGCTAATGAAATTTTCCCTAAGGATTTCTTCCCATTTTCTAAACATGGGGTGCATTTCGGAAAGTTCCATTTGAAAGGGATTACGGTGAATGAGCTTCTTGTTTTGGTCGAAACGGGATTGGTCGGTTCTTATTTTGAAAATAGTGTCTCGGATGGTTTCGAGTTCATCAATAGGAGTGTTATAGAGAGGCTTAGGATCAAGTGCAAGGTTTTGAGCGTTAATTGCCCAATCTTGAGAATACATACAAATTCCTTCACAAGGAATGCGAAGAGTTTGAGCAAAGGTGTTGAGAGGAAGAGTGAAGTTTTGTTTATTGATGATGAAAGTGATTGAAATGCTATCATCGACGTTTAGAATGATCCTAAAGCTTTTGTAAAATTCAAAAATGAAAACCGGACAAATTTGTTCATCTATGTCAAGGAGACAATCAAAGTTGATTGTCGAGAAACTTGACGAATGTCGGTATCTTCAAGGAAACATTCCTTGACTACACGACCTTCGTGGATAAGTCGTTTAACAAGGCTTTTGAAAATTTTACGGTCGGTTTTAGTCAATCCCTTTTTACGATAGTAATGAGTAAGGTAGTGGACGGTGTCATGATGATCTTGTTGAGTAGCTTTGGGCATGGTTGGTCCTAAAATACAAATTTTCAATTAGGTAAACTTAGTTGGGATGGGTTTATGGTTTTGATTTGTATTAACAATGTTGTGAACACAATGTGATTTTGTTAAAAGCCCTTTTCATGATTAATTTAAAGAGCCTAATTAAATTAATTGATTTAAAATTAAGAAACCATAAACCCTAGGATGAGGATGATGAAAATTAGAACAAGTTAATGTAATTACTTATAATGATGTTCTAGGGAGGAATACTTGAGAGTATGGAAGCTAATGAGGATGGATTCAAGAGCTTAGTCGTTTTGTGTTATGTGAATAGAGGGAAAAGATCATTGGTGAATTTTTTGAAAGCATAGGCTGAGTTCTGTTCCACGGTTCTCCCGGATCCTTTGTATTTGGGATCCGGCTAGTACAACTAGAGGATCGGCTCTTGTGGACCGAAGGGAGTTGTTTGGTATTATTTTGTAGTAGGCTTATAAATTAGCTTTGCAAAAAAATGGAGGTATTTGATGAGGATTGGTTTTGAATGATGATTTTCGATGAATTACATATCGAGGGTTCATATGTGATGGCAATTAGTTTGACGGAAAAAAAAATATCATCCCCTATGTTGAAGAAGACTAAAGATGACGAAAGAGACTTCTAATGATGTTAGTGATTAGTTAAGCAAAGATAACTTATGACAATAAATGGGACTCATGTAACCTATCTAATGAAGAGTAAAACATACCTCTATGCTTCTTGATTTGGTATAATGCCAAAAATACTTCATGAGCTTTTAAAGTAATCCTTTGTACTTGGTGTACATAGGTTGTGGTTACTTTTTAGATCCTTCCTTGAATGTTGACTTCATTAATCTTTGAATGAAGACTTTGAAGAGATTCTAGCACGAAGATTTCTTAAAAGCAAAAATGATTAGAATCATCTATCAATGTCCAACAAAATGATTTAAAAGAAAATATGACCAACAAGAAAAAATCCTTCTTTGTAGTTTTCAAACATACACGGATCGTATCAAGTCTTTAAAGTACAACATACTTTAAGAAACTTGGTAACGAAGCTCTGATGCCAATTGTAGAAAACTGAAGGGGGGGTTGAATAGTTTTACCAATTTAAAACTTCCTTTTAAATATTTAGATCGACTTATGTCAATCCATTTGATTGTTTATGTTGGACGTTGATAGATGGATATATAAACGTGAAATGAAATAAAAAGAGTAAGAAGCACATCACCACAACACAAGTTATTTATAGTGGTTGGCTACAAGGACACCTTCCTTGCCCTACTCCACTCCCCAAGTCACCTACTCGAGAGTTCGTAAGCACTACACCAACTCCTTGTGGCGGAGAAGCCTTCACAACGTCGCTTAACCTTTTTCCGGTACAAAGCTAAATACCGAGTTCTTTCACACCAAGCGAACCACACCTAACACAACGTCGCCTACCCTTTATACGGTGCTAGGCTAACCACCGAGTTCTTTCACACCTTAGGAGAACTAATCCTATCACAACGTCGCCTACCCTTTATTAGGTACTAGGCTAAGCACCTTAGTTCTTTCACACCTTAGGTGAACTACACCTTCACGACACCTAATCTCAAGAGATCTACTCCTTGTTACAACACCATCAAGGATATCACCATCCTTGTAGATAAACAAATACTTATATGTATAACGATTCACCTCATCGATTATACGACCTAAGCATTCTTCCCAAATGCTACTTGATTTGATCCTTCACTAATGCCTTTGACACAACGCTTGGCACCCTTCACTAATGCCTTCGTCTTGACACCTTTAGCATCCTTCACTAATGCTTTTGACACGGATGATGAGCACCTTTCACTAATGCTTTCATCTTGACACTTTCGGCATTCTTCACTAATGCCTTCAACCCAACATCTATGGAGAAAGGAAGAACTATCAACAAGAGAACCTTAGTAGTCTTGATGATGACGAAGCATGGCAACTCATGGAATTGAGCTTGCACGTCTTCAAGAGGTGGTGATCTCTCCTTTAAGATGAACCTAGTAGATCACACAAAAACAAAATACAAACTACATAGATCAGTTAGATCTGAGGTTAGAGGGTTAGAATACTTTGGGGAAGTATGTGTGAAAAACCATGTATGGAGAGAAAGAAATGGCTCTCTATTTATAGAGAAAATTCTTCGTTCCCGATCCCACCGAATCCCTACCACAAGGGATCCGGCTAGCACAAAGATAGGGATCCGTGGTCCGCTCCTCTTTGCCCATGGGTATTTTTGGTTATGGGTCATGGGTTATGGGTTGATCCATGGTTTTCTTTCTAGATACAATGAACTGGGTTAAGTGGTATAAATAAAACCATGGGTTATGGGTCAAAACCATTTGCTAGTATTTTACCCATTTAGTATATACTTGTATTTACCCATTTTAGCATACACTTAGTTTTTACCCATTTTAGTATACTTAGTTTAAGTATATGTTTAACCCAATATGTAAACACTAGTTGTTGTACATATGTATCTAAATCATAAAATCACTTATACTTGTTTTAGTGTTTTATGTGACAACTTAATTGTGTTAGAAGACTATTAACTCAAACTATTTACGTACTCTATTTGTTTCGTTAAAATGATTTTACTTTTGTTATCGACAAAACATTAGAAGATCGTAAAATATAAATAAACGTTTTTACGGCTTATTTGTATTAACAATATCGTTAGTTTTGGTTTTAAATTTAACTTATAATACAAATAGTAATTAAAATTTTACAATAAAATTATTTTGAAACTACATATTTAGCTCGATTTGCTCGTTTGGCTCGTTTAGCTTGAGTAGCTTGTTTGGCTCGAATAACTAAACGAGCTTTTGAATAAACCGAGTTAAGTACTAGTTTTAAAAGCTCAGATCGTAAATTTATTCGAGTCCTACATTTTGTTTGCACTTGACTCTACCTTAAAAATTATTAAGTTCGACTCGAACTAAACGAGCTTGAGCTCGAATGGTAGCTCATTAAAAGCTCGATTCGTTTGACCTTATATAAGAGGGTGAAATATGGAAAGAATAGATAGATAGATATATATTTTTAACATGTCCAAATATGTATAGACAACCACACAAATTTATGGTGGTGATAATGAAGTAATAATTAAGGCGGGTGATGATGATGATGTTAGTAAATATGAGCAGCAGCAGGATGATGGTGTTGTTGAGTAATACTAGTAGAAAAAGAAGAATAAGAAATGGATATTATTGTTTGGTCCCTACTAAATTGGCATTCATTTCTGCTTCTGGAAATCTGATCGCTGCTGCTGCTTCATCTCACGGTGCAGTTTCTTCGGCGATTACTCAAGTCGCCGTTACGCCGTCGTCGCAATTGCATCCGGAGCTTGCCTTTCGACCCAGCATGATTTTTTATGCCCCCCTAAACCACCTTCTCCATCTCCCAAAGCATTTATTGATGGCGTCGATGTTACTGGTTTCCCCGTTTTTAATCACCCAATGGTATCTATGCTTGCTACCTTTTTCATTTTCCTAAATGAAATTTGCATAATTAATTAATTATTTATTTCACCAGGGGCACAAGGCAATTGCATTTGCACGAAACGCCCACAAAGGCCAGCTTCGTAAAACCGGAGACCCGTATCTAACCCACTGTATCAACACAGCTAAAATCTTGCCTCTCCTTGTTCCTACTTCAACCCCCTTTGTTGGGCAAATGTAAAATCTTGGATCTCCTTGTTCCTACTTCAACCCCTGTTGTTGGACAAAAAGTATATATTTTGATTATCGAAGCTTGCAAAACAACACATTTATTTTATTACAACACATATGTAAATAACAAATGTATATATTTTACAAAACAACATGTATTCTTATATTTATACTTGTGATAATTTTATGTTTGTTATAAACAAAACTTGACGAGATCGCTAAATATAAACAAACATTTTTACTGTTTATTTGTATTAATAGTTTCCATTGAAAAGTGATTACACGATCTCAAATGATATCCGATATCATTGATTATCAATACCTAACTAGAACTGTTAAACCAAACCAATATAATCTTGTGTGTCTTATGTGTTTGACTAAAATGTGTGGTGAAATATATGACAAAACTTTCAATTTCAAATTCCGTCATAAAATATCCAGTTCACATGCCAGATTAGATGAATGAAACAAAAAAATATAATGTGAGGTGTATGAAATCAAAGTCCAACTTTATGATACTATAAAGTGTAGATCTTTGATGTGATTGAATGTTAAGATATCGTTAGTTTTGGTTTTAAGTTTAACCTATAATACAAATAGTAATTAAAATTTTACAATAAAATGTTATGACACCTTAAACCAGATAGCGAGATATGCCCTATTGCAGTAGGTACTATTTGGAGACTTTTGGTTTCTAAGGTTGCCATGAAAGGTATGGGTAAAGAAATGTCAAAGTACCTTAGTGATTTCCAGTTTGGATTCGGAGTTTCGGGTGGCGCTGAGGCTATTTTACATAGCGCCAATAGGGTGTTGCGTGAATATCACAATGATGGCTCTCTTGTTATGCTTACTATGGACTTCTCGAATGCATTTAACCTTGTGGATAGATCGGCATTACTCCACGAGGTTAGGGTGAGGCGTCCCTCTATTTCTTCATGGGTGGATTTCTTATATGGGTAGGCAACGAGGTTGTATATAGGAGACACACATATCTAGTCTGCCACTGGGGTGCAGTAAGGTGATCCTTTGGGACCTCTTATTTTTGCTCTCGTATTGCACCCGTTAGTACATAAAATCAGAGACAATTGCAAGCTTCTTCTTCATGCTTGGTATCTTGATGATGGGACAATTGTTGGAGATTCCGAAGAGGTGGCCAGGATGTTAGACATTATAAGGGTGAAAGGTCCAGAGTTGGGTCTTGAACTTAATATCAAGAAAACAAAGATATTTTGGTTAAACACATCATTAATAGACCTACTTTTTCCTTCAAAAAGTCTGATGTTGCGCTCTTGCCAAATATAGTAAACAGAAGCCCCAAACACAAGGCTTTGGATAATACTCCAAATGGATTTGCTAGCCTTCCTAACACAAACCCCAGAGATGACCTCAGCCCAAATATTACTAATACTATCAAGTCTAACCATGATCTTCAATTTGCCCCATAAAAAACTCAAAAATTGACAGTCAAAGAACAAATGACTATGGGAATCAGTACAAGCCAAACACAGGGGACATACATTGTTGTTAAGATGAAACCACCGGGAAAGTCTGTTTTGTGTCTTTAACCTGCCCTTAATAGCCATCCAAAGAATGAAAGCATGTCTAGGTATACATTGCGTAAACCAAACATGCTTATGCCATATCACCTCTTGCACATCATCTCTAATTATATCACAAGCCTCTTTAACATTAAAATCCATAATATCATACTTTATATTATACCAAAATGCCTTATCCTCTAAATCATTTAAAACAGGGGTTGGGACATTAATAACCACATCAAATTTGCCAAACCAGTCCAAAGGCCAATTCCACTTACCATTATTAATCCAATCCAGAACCTTATCATTTAAATCAAACCCATTAGACATAAGGAAATTATGAGAAATCAGCTTGCTTAAAGGACCACTAATGTGCCATTTGTCAAACCAAACAAAACAACTCTTCCCATTGCCTATCCTAAAACCAATATGACTTATGATCTTATCCCTAAGCCTCATAATCTGTCTCTAACTCCAACCTGTGGTGTGATGAACTTCAATGTCCCAAATACATTTACCCCTTAACCTATAAGCATTTACCCACTTAACCCACAATGAGTCCTTCTTACTCACAATATTCCAAAGATACTTGCACATAAGGCTCTCATTCATCAAACTTATGGTCTTAAGGCCTAAACTACCTTGACTCTTGGGTCTACACACCTCTTTCCAAGAAACACAAGAAGTCCCTTTCCTAACTTCATTGTTACCCCAAAGGAAAATTTTAAAAATCCTATCAATAGTGGCACAGATGTGCTTAGGAATAATGAACATGGAGGCCCATTCTTACCTACATCCTTACCACTACCACTACCATCTAAACTAGGCCATTTCTCTTTGTTATTGAAGGAAAATGAAGCCTTAGCATTACTTCCACCATCACACAATACCTCACCCCTTTTTAAGATTCTAGGACTAGTACTTGGATTAACCTTAACAGTAGTGGGCATATTATCATCATTACCAACAACATTCTTAACACTACTACTAATAGAAACATTAACCTTACCAACATTATTATCATTCAAAGATTCATTAACCAAAGTACTTACCATATCATTCTCAAAAGCTGTGTGAACCTCCTTCTCAGAGACAGAAACAGATTCCCCACAAGTCCTAGAGTCAAAATTTTACGGTAACAATCAACACCAGCAATGCATTGTTAGCATTATAACGTTAACAATAGCATTATCTAAACGTTGTGTTTGTGAATAAAATTTAAGATCAAAATTTTGTAATTGTGGAGCTATTGTTAACGTTATAAGTGGCTCCCTCTTATGCTTTTGTGGCCTCGAGGGCCTAATCTTGGGTGCTACAAGACTATATCTTACGGCAGAGTGGCATATGTGGTATGGAAGATGATTATGTTTGTGCTATGGATTGTCTTCGTTATACGATTCCAAGCTTTGATTCTAGTGGTTTCACTAATAGGGACACCGCCTCCTTTAAACCCCAACATACATTGGCGAATGCACTTTTCATTGAAATGGTCAAGGATATGGAAGCTCACTTCGACATATGCTGTGAAACAAAAGCGCTTTTGAGTGTCTACATGCCCACATGCCCAAGATTTTCTATTAGCTATCCTCATAGACTGCTAGGTCAATATATGTCACCGGTGGAATATCGTACTATCCTTAAGTATCGCCTTATGATTCCTTTATTTCCAGTTGATGAGATATGCCCAGTTTGTCGAAGGCGTGTTTGATTCCATTGGGAACACGCAGTTCATTGCAAAGAGCTCCCAGGCTTCAAATACATACATGATACAGTTAGGGATGTCCTTTTGACGCTAGGCTGGGGATCTTCTCAAGAAAGAAGCACCTGTGAACTTTTTGACTGACATGTTGGATGGAAGATCCACACCGGCAGACGTTTTGGTGTTTGGATGGGTTGGAGGGAAACATGCATGTGTGGATCTAACAGGGGTTTCTCCTCTCGTGGGTTTGAGTAGCCGGGGTTTTACAGTAGGACAAACTGCTTTGAAAGCCGCCTAGTACAAAGTGGCTAAACATGAGAAAGCGTGCTTTGAAAATCAACATGTTTTTATTCCTTTCGCATTTGATACATTTGGTTTCCTTGCACCTAAGGTTGTGGAGCTCTTCAATAGAATACAACGAGTTATGCATAGCAATGTTATGACACCTAGAAATAAAATTATTTTGAAAGTGCATTAGCTCGTTTGAGTTAAATAGTACTACCTCCGTCCCACAATAATTGTCCACTTTGACTTTCTTAAGTGTTTTCTATTCAACTTTGACCATAAATATTTTTATTTGTGTAACATAATACTTGATGAAAAATATATGAATAGATTGGGTTTTAAATGTAGTTTTATTTGGTATAATTTTTATCAAGTATTATATAACTCAAATAAAAATGTTAATAGTCAAAGTTGAACAAAGTTAAAACTCAAAAAAGTTAAAGTGGACAATTATTATGGGACGGAGAGAGTATTAATTTAAAAAGGTGAGATGGGGTCATAAAATTATTTAAAAAATCATGAAGGTGGAGTCGTTAGACGTTAGTGGTGGTATATATGAGGGTGAAATATGGAAAGAATAGATAGATATATATTTCTCCTCCAAAACCACACAAATTTATGGTGGTGAATAATTAAGGCAGGCGGGTGATGATGATGATGTTAGTAAATATGAGCAGCAGCAGCAGCAGGAGGATGATGGTGTTGTTAAGTAATAATAGTAGAAGAAAAAGAAGTAGTAAATTAGCCTTCATTTCTGCTTCTGGAAACCTGATTGCTGCTGCAGCTTCATCTCATGGTGCAGTTTCTTCTGCGATTACTCAAGTCGCCGTTACAGCCGTCGCAATTGCATCGGGAGCTTGCCTTTCGACTCAGCTTGATTTTTTATGGCCCCCTAAACCACCTTCTCCATCTCCCAAAGCATTTATTGATGGCGTCGATGTTACCGGTTTCCCCGTTTTTAATCACCCAATGGTATATCTTTATTATTTTTCTAAATGAATTACATTTGCATAATTAACTAATTAATTAATTCACCAACCAACCAACCAGGTGCTCAAGGCAATTGCATTTGCGCGAAACGCCCACAAAGGCCAGCTTCGTAAAACCGGAGACCCGTATCTAACCCACTGTATCAACACAGCTCAAATCTTGGCTCTCCTTGTTCCTACTTCAACCCCCGTTGTTGGACAAAAAGTACCTCCTATTCCTTCATTCTTTTTATTCTTACTCGTTACAATAATACAAATTATATTAATTACTTCCTTCCAGGCTATTGATACTATTGTTTCTGGCATACTTCATGATGTCGTTGACGACACGTCCCAAAGTCTTTCAACCATCGAGTTAGAGTTTGGTCAAGATATAGCTAAACTCGTAGCTGGTGTCTCCAGGCTCAGTTATATCAATCAGGTACCTATTCATTCTTCCTAAAGCTAACCATTTACTATTACTAATCACAAACTCTCTCTCTTGCAGTTGCTGCGCAGACACCGCAGGACTAATGTCAATCAGGCTACCTTTGGTTACGAAGAGGTATTATTTACTTCACTGCTTTTATTTATTATCATCAAACACATAATATATATATATATATATATATATATATATATATATATATATATATATATATATATATATATATATATACTTATATATATATATATATATATATATATATATATATATATATATATATATATATATAATAATATCTCATTCTAGGCACACAACTTACGAGTCATGCTCTTGGGCATGGTTGAT